>CM053031.1:4710899-4823399 GCA_028564925.1 Lithobates sylvaticus | reverse complement strand
CGCACATGACCCCCCCCCCCCGATCCATTCCGCACATGACCCCCCCCCCCGATCTATTCCGCACATGACCCCCCCCCCCGATCCATTCCGCACATGACCCCCCCCCCCCCGATCCATTCCGCACATGACCCCCCCGATCCATTCCGCACATGACCCCCCCGATCCATTCCGCACATGACCCCCCCGATCCATTCCGCACATGACCCCCCCGATCCATACCGCACATGACCCCTGGACCCCCCGATCCATACCGCACATGACCCCCCCCATGGACCCCCCGATCCATACCGCACATGACCCCCCGATCCATTCCGCACATGACCCCCCCGATCCATACCGCACATGACCCCTGGACCCCCCATCCATACCGCACCATGACCCCTGGACCCCCCGATCCATACCGCACATGACCCCTGGACCCCCCGATCCATACCGCACATGACCCCCCCGATCCATTCCGCACATGACCCCCCCCGATCCATTCCGCACATGACCCCCCCCCGATCCATTCCGCACATGACCCCCCCCCCCCCCCCCCCCCCGATCCATTCCGCACATGACCCCCCCCCCCCGATCTATTCCGCACATGACCCCCCCCCCGATCCATTCCGCACATGACCCCCCCGATCCATTCCGCACATGACCCCCCCGATCCATTCCGCACATGACCCCCCCCCGATCCATACCGCACATGACCCCTGGACCCCCCGATCCATACCGCACATGACCCCTGGACCCCCCGATCCATACCGCACATGACCCCCCGATCCATTCCGCACATGACCCCCCCCGATCCATACCGCACATGACCCCTGGACCCCCCGATCCATACCGCACATGACCCCTGGACCCCCCGATCCATACCGCACATGACCCCTGGACCCCCCGATCCATACCGCACATGACCCCCCGATCCATTCCGCACATGACCCCCCCCGATCCATACCGCACATGACCCCTGGACCCCCCGATCCATACCGCACATGACCCCTGGACCCCCCGATCCATACCGCACATGACCCCCCCCGATCCATTCCGCACATGACCCCCCCCCCCGATCCATTCCGCACATGACCCCCCCCCCGATCCATTCCGCACATGACCCCCCCCCCCGATCCATTCCGCACATGACCCCCCCCCCCCCCGATCCATTCCGCACATGACCCCCCCGATCCATTCCGCACATGACCCCCCCGATCCATTCCGCACATGACCCCCCCGATCCATACCGCACATGACCCCTGGACCCCCCGATCCATACCGCACATGACCCCTGGACCCCCCGATCCATACCGCACATGACCCCCCGATCCATTCCGCACATGACCCCCCCCCCGATCCATACCGCACATGACCCCTGGACCCCCCGATCCATACCGCACATGACCCCTGGACCCCCCGATCCATACCGCACATGACCCCCCGATCCATTCCGCACATGACCCCCCCCCCGATCCATACCGCACCTGACCCCTGGACCCCCCGATCCATACCGCACATGACCCCTGGACCCCCCGATCCATACCGCACATGACCCCTGGACCCCCCGATCCATACCGCACATGACCTCCCGATCCATACCGCACATGACCCCCCGATCCATTCCGCACATGACCCCCCCGATCCATACCGCACATGACCCCCCCCCCCGATCCATTCCGCACATGACCCCCCGATCCATTCCGCACATGACCCCCGATCCATTCCGCACATGACCCCCCGACCCATTCCGCACATGACCCCCCGATCCATTCCGCACATGACCCCCCGATCCATACCGCACATGACCCCCCCCGATCCATACCGCACATGACCCCCCCGATCCATACCGCACATGACCCCCCCCGATCCATACCGCACATGACCCCCCCCCGATCCATACCGCACATGACCCCCCCGATCCATACCGCACATGACCCCCCCCGATCCATACCGCACATGACCCCCCCGATCCATTCCGCACATGACCCCCCGATCCATTCCGCACATGACCCCCGATCCATTCCGCACATGACCCCCCCCCGATCCATTCCGCACATGACCCCCCCGATCCATTCCGCACATGACCCCCGATCCATTCCGCACATGACCCCTGATCCATTCCGCACATGACCCCCCCCCCCCGATCCATTCCGCACATGACCCCCCCGATCCATTCCGCACATGACCCCCCCCCCGATCCATACCGCACATGACCCCCCCCGATCCATACCGCACATGACCCCCCGCCCGATCCATACCGCACATTAACCCCCTGGACCCCCCGATTCATACCGCACATGACCCCAGGCTCTCTGATCCATACCGCCAATGACACATGACTTGTGGGCTCCCTGATCTGTAATACCAATGATGTGACCAATTACACATGACCTGCGCTCCCCAAAATCTATATTGCCAATGACCTATGCGCCCACTGATCCATATTGCCAATGATGCATGACCCGTGGTGCCCCCCCCATCAAATCTATATTGCCAAAGACCCGTGAGTCCCCTGATCCATCTTGCCAATGACACATGACCCGCAGGCTCCCCCGATCTGTACTGCCAATGACACATGACCTGCCCCCCCCCCCCCCAATCCATACTGCCAATAACATGACACATGGGTCCCCCGATGTGTCACATGACCCCTAAGCTCTAGGGGTCCTAAGCTCACCGATTCATTGCTCCGCCTCCCCTCAGAATGTCCTCCTATATGGTCTCATCTTCTGTCTGTCTGGAGGGTTAAAGGGGACCCCCACACTACAAAAAGATCCCAAATCCAGTGTGACGTCTCCTGTGCTGTCAGAGGTTTGGAGTACTTGGCATTTTCCCGGGATTTTTCCAGATGGATGGTGACGACGCCCTCGCCGGGGCACTGTAGGAATAAGTTGGGATAAGGTGAGTATGCCCCCCCTCCCCTCCCCCGCTTACATAGTTTTGATTTTTACTGTAACATTTTGGCTTTTAGTGCCCCCCCCCAAAGGGGGTGGGGACGAGCGAGCGCCCCCCCCCCCTCCTGAACCATACCAGACCGCATGCCCTCAACATGGGGGGGGGTGGGTGCTTTGGGGAAGGGGGGCGCCGTGCGGCCCCCCACCCCAAAGCACCTTGTCCCCATGTTGATGAGGACAAGGGCCTCCTCCCGACAACCCTGGCCATTGGTTGTCGGGGTCTGCGGGTGGGGGGCTTATCGCAATCCAGGAGCCCCCTTTAATAAGGGGGCCCCCAGATCGCGGCCCCCCACCCTATGTGAATGAGTATGGGGTACGATGTACCCCTACCCATTCACCTAAGGTGTAAAAGCGTAAATAAAAAAAAAAACACACAATTTTAAAAAATATTTTATTGCACAGCTCCGGGGGTCTTCTTCCGTCTTGGGGGGGTCTTCTCGCCGGACTCCTCCGCTATCTTCTGCTCTTTTACCTAGCTCTTTCACGAGCGGAAGAGCCCGGCTTTCCTCTTCGTCGTCGCCGCCGTCGTCTGGGGGTCTCGATCCGCCTTTGGGGGTCTTCCGGGTCTCTTCTGTTCTTGCCGCTGTTGTCGTGTTCTGCGCCGCTGCCTTCTTCTTCTTCTTAAGATGTTGACTCGTCGCTGTCTCTGGCCGGAATGGCTTAGACACGCTGTGTTGTGACTTATATAGGGACAAGGGGGCAGGGTCACATGCTCATGTCACATGGTGACCCCGCCCACGAAGAAGAAGAAGACCTGGCTCTTCCGCTCGTGAAAGAGAGTGGAGGAGTCCGGCGAGAAGACCCCCCCAAGACGGAAGAAGACCCCCGGAGCAGTGCAATAAAAATTATTATTTTTTTTTTTTATTTACACCTTTACACCCTAGGTGAATGGGTAGGGGTACATTGTACCCCATACTCATTCACATAGGGTGGGGGGCCGGGATCTTATTAAAGGATCTTATTAAAGGGGGCTCCCAGATTCCGATAAGCCCCCCGCCCGCAGACCCCGACAACCAACGGCCAGGGGTTGTCGGGAAGAGGCCCTTGTCCTCATTAACATGGGGACAAGGTGCTTTGGGGTGGGGGGCCGCAGGGCGCCCCCCTTCCCCAAAGCACCCACCCCCCATGTTGGCTGAATTCGCACCTGATCCGCACCAAGGACGGTTGCGTTTTTTCTGCAATGCGCAGTGCGCATGCACCGGAGATATGTGAACATGCCTCATTGAAAACAATGTATTTTGAAATGTCCTGCGAATTCGCAGTGTTTTCCACCGCTGCAAATTCGTATAAGTGTGAACCCAGGCTTAGAGTTTCAATTTGTATGCGATGAGGCCTTCGCACTAAATGGCTTTGGTAAATCTGCAGAAAATCTAATAGTGTGTATGGGGAGGTCTAAGGCAGTGAAACTGATCAAATCACCTGTGCAAAAATAAGGGCAAGCCTGAAAAACACGACCTGTTTGGGGGGTACTTGGGGATTGGAGCTGAGAAACATTTTCCAAAGTGCACACAGGTCTTGCTGGCCTCATACTGACAGGAGGAGAGAGCAGAGTGATGATCTCCCCAGCTTGTCGCTGCTCTTTAAAGTGGTTCTCAAGACAAAACATTATTTTATTAACACTGCATTATGGTAAAAAAAATGCCCCCATTAGTTGTACCCCTCACTCATTCCAGTGCTGTGCCCTCTCTCTCTGTTCTCACAGGACACAGAGGCAGCAGAGCGAGCCATTCGCTCCTGCTGCTGTCGGCCAAATCCTGTGCACAGGAGGGGGTGGCGGTGGGGTGGGTCGAGCTGTGCCTTATGTGTCTATGGATGCACACAGCCCACCTCTGGAGGGGCCCACATGTGTATCTATGGGATGCAAGCTGTGTGCTATGGGGGTGCACTCAGGGAATGAGAAAAGCACTTTAGTTGTCCGATGTGATGCAGAGGCCGGTATTGGATCAGCTGCATTTTCCATCTATTGGCCTTAGTGGTGTTCTGTGGATCACAAGACGGGCTGAACAGAAACAGAAAATCCTTCGCCAGAGGTCGTTAAACTCATTTGTCGTGTATTTGGCTTTAATAATGGCTGAGCTGACGGCCTATGGTGTGTGCCAGCCTGACCACCTTGTATGGCGCTCGCTGTCATGGTGCACATTATAAAGAGGCCGAAGTCCTGGAGGGGAGGAGCGCCCAGAATTCACATCGCTGCATAACACAAAGTGCCCACTAGATGGCGCACACATACCATTGTACACAGTGCTGTCGTCTCAAACACCAACTACTCTGCTCTGTGCATCAGAAACACTTATTTTTTTTTTTCCTTGATATGTTCCTTTTTTTTCACCCCCCCCCCCCCCCCCCCCATTTTAGCACAGCTGATATCCTGCAGCCACTGCCTGCCGCTCGCTCCAGTATTGCTGAGACCGGCTTCCTAATGGTGACAACGACGGACCGCGCCTGAACAAATGTGTATCAGCACAGCCCCGTGTAGTCTTCACCGGGAGGAGGGCCGGTGCTACCACTAGGCAGCCGCCTAGGGCGCCCGGCCACTGGTTTTCCTACTCGCTTCTCTCTGTGGCAAGAAACTAAAGCTGGCCATACACCTATAGATTGTAGACATGTGCACAACAGAAAAATTCGCTTATTTTCGTTTCGTTTCCGTTGATTCGTAACGATTCGGAAATTCAAAAGTCGTCGGTGTTCGTATTCGTAACGATTCGTATTTTCGTAAGAGTTATTTTTTCGTTGATTCGTTTTTGCGTTAGTTTAATTTTCGTTTATTCGAAATTCGGACGCATTCGTATTTATTCGTACTTTCGTAACATTCGTAGATTCGTAATTGGAGCATAATTCATAATGTTATGTAATGTGTATGCTATTATTACATTGTAAGAGACACGGAAAATTACGATTCGAAAAAAAAAAGTTACGAATGTACGAATTTTTTCGTTCAATCCATTCGAAGCACGTTAAGCAGCGCCATTGTAAGAGACACGGAAAATTCCGAATCCAAAAAAAAAAAAAAAAAAAGTTACGAATGTACGAATTTTTTCGTTCAATCCATTCGAAGCACGTTAAGCAGCGCCATTTGTAAGGGACACGGAAAATTACCAATTCAACAAAAAAAAAAAAAGCTACGAATGTACAAATTTTTTTGTTCAATCCATTCGAAGCACGTTAAGCAGCGCCATTGTAAGAGACACGGAAAATTACGAATCAAAAAAAAAAGTTACGAATGTACGAATTTTTTCGTTCAATCCATTTGAGGCACGTTAAGCAGCGCCATTGTAAGAGACACGGAAAAATTACGAATCGAAAAAAAAAAAAAAAAAATTACGAATGTACGAATTTTTTCGTTCAATCCATTCGAAGCGCGTTAAGCAGCGCCATTGTAAGAGACACGAAAATTACCAATTCAACAAAAAAAAAAAAAAAATTACGAATGTACGAATTTTTTTCGATCTTTTTGATTTTCGTTGTTCCTGTTTTCGTTTTTCGTATTTTCTTCTTTCGTAGATTCGTTGTTTCTAATTCTTTTTTTTCGGATTTTCGTTGTTTTCAGATTCGTTCGATTCGAACGATTCGTTAAAATTTTTAGCGAATCGTTTGTTCATTTGTACGATAACGAATGAACGAATATAACGAAAAAAAACGAAACAAATTGCACATGTCTAATAAATTGGAAAAAGTGGAACAGATTCCTCCATCTACGCTGAACTGTGTGGATGGAGGAATCTCCCACTGGCCCAAGAAGCTTCAGTATCTTGCTAGTCGGACCCGCCGGCTCTCAACCTAAACAATGCCTGCACCCAATCAGAATGTCCAGGTATTGTGAGAGCCGGCGGGTCCGACTAGCAAGATACTGAAGCTTGGGCCAGTGGGAGATTCCTCCATCCGCACAGTTCAGCGTAGATGGAGGAATCTGTTCCACTTTTTCCATCTGACCGTAGAAAATCTGCAGATAATCTATAGGTGTATGGCCAGTCTAAGTCTCAGCATCAGCAGGCAGCCGCCGCTCCGTTCGCACACAGTGTCAGAGGCGCAGCGGCGGCGGAGGACTGTGTCCCGACTCCAGAATGATTGGAAGCAAACATGCATTGATGGGCACTGGTGAGGCTGCATTTGATGGGCGCTTCATTAAAAAGGTGGAGTTTATATGGGCGGGGGAAAGGGGGTGGAGCCAAGGGGGCAGCAAAATTGGGTTTTGCCTAGGGTGTCAAAAATCCTTGCACCAGCCCTGGCCGGGAGTGCGTGTGACCGGGTGACAACACAAGCACAACTGAGTCACAAGACCAGTCACCCTGCACATGGCGGGAGTGCAGAGCTGTGGGAGGAGCCAAGCAGAGTCCACCCACTACAGAAGAGGGCGGAGTCAAGACCAGTCCCCCTGCACAAGGAGAGGGCGGTCTTTATTACAGGAAGTCTCACACTGGATGGCTGCCCAGATCTAGGAGAAGATTCTAGAAGACACACAACTCTCGTATTTATTATTTCCGGAGTTCAGCTTTAATTTATTATTACAATGATTGTAGTAAAATACATTTTTTTAATCCAGATCTCTTCTGTGCACTGAGAACAAAATACAGGAAGTCGGGGTCCCCCCAGAAATCGGACTCAGATTTCAGGGGGGTGGAGTCAGGACGACGGAGTAGAAAATCGATGAAATGTACCCAACGCTCACCACGTCTGTATGGCGGAAAGTTCCGGAGTGCGAATATCATCCTCTCTACTGGAGCCAGGAACAGCAAGTATAAAAAATACTTTGTGGGGGGAGGGGGAATATAAATCTGTGACAAAAAGGAGAATATGTGGGAGAAGCCTTCGATGGAAGCTGACATTCTCCGCCTTATAGCACAGTGAAGTAGAGCTGCACGATTAATTAAGAATTGAGATTGCGATTTTTTTTTTCCCCCCTCACGATCTTAAAGCATTTTCCCGATTCTTTCTATGCAGAGAATTCTCTGCTCACAGCTTACAAAAAAAAAAAATAATTCAGTCTGCCAAGTATTACAACGAAGTATTACAGTTCCTCAGCCACTGAGCGAACTATAAACATTGTAACACTTTGTTCTTGAGATCAAAGGGATGAACTTCAGTCTGTAAATGAGGTCAGTTTAACCACTTAAAGACTAAACCTTTTTCTGACATTTGTTGCTTACAAGTTAAAATAAGTATTAAAAATCACTTAGATCCCCAAACATTGTGTGTGTGTGTGTGTGTGTGTGTGTGTGTATATATATATATATATATATATATATATATATATATATAATATTTATATATATTTTTTAGCAGAGGCCCTAGAGAATAAAATGGCGGTTGTATTTTATGTCACATGGTATTTGCGCAGCGGCCTTTTAAATGCAATTTTTTTTGAGAAAAAAAATACACTTTAACCGCTTAAGGACCGCCTCCTGTAGATTTACGTCGGCAGAATGGTACGGCTGGGCATAAGCACGTACCAGTACGTCCTCCTTTAAGTGCCCAGCCGTGGGTCCGCACGCACCGCCGGCGGGACACTTGCGACTCGGGACCAGCGGACCCGATCGCCGCTGGTGTCCCGCGATCGGGTCACAGAGCTGAAGAACGGGAGAGGTCTGTGTAAACATACCTCTCCCCGCACTTCCTACACTGCCTGTCACTGATCGGCTGTTCCCTGTCATCAGGAAAGCCGATCAATGACGTCAGACGTAAAGCCACGCCCCCTACTGTAATAAAAAAAAAAACACACGTCACAGACTTGACCCCTCCCCGCCCCCTAGTGGTTAACTCTTTCACTACCACTGTCATTCACATAGGAATCAATGCATTTAAAACGCACTGATTTTTGTATAAATGACAATGGTCCCAAAAATGTGTCAAAAATGTCCGATGTGTCCGCCATAATGTCGCAGTCACAATAAAAAAAAAAAAAATCGCTGATCGCCGCCATTACTAGTAAAAAAAAAAAAAAAATATTAATAAAAATGCTATAAAAACTATCCCCAATTTTGTAGACGCTATAACTTTTGCACAAACCAATCAATAATCGCTAATTGCGATTTTTTTTTTAACCAAAAATATGTAGAAGAATACGTATCGCCCTAAACTGAGGAAAAAAACGTTTTTTTATATTTTTTTGGGGATATTTATTATAGCAAAAAGTAAAAAAATATGAATTTTTTTTCAAAATTGTCGCTCTATTTGTGTTTATAGCGCAAAAAATAAAAGCCGCAGGGGCGATCAAATACCACCAAAATAAATCTCTATTTAGACGCCAATTTTGTTTGGGAGCCACGTCGCACGACCGCGCAATTGTCAGTTAAAGCGGCACAGTGCCGAATCGCAAAAAAGGGGGCCTGGTCCTTTGGCTGCAAATTGGTCCGGGGCTGAAGTGGTTAAAGAATAAATCTTTTTCTGACATTTGTACCTTAAAAAAAATAAGTATTTTTTTTGCTAGAAAATCACTTAGATCCCCAAACATTGTGTGTGTATATATATATAATGTATATATATATATATATATATATTTTTTTTTTTAGCAGAGACCCTAGAGAATAAAACGGTGGTTGCATTTTATGTCACACGGTATTTGCGTAGCGGTCTTTTAAATGCAATTATTTTTTGAGAAAAAAATATACTTTAATGAATTAAAATAAAAACTAAACAGTAAAGTTAGCCACATTTTTTTGTATAATGTGAAAGATGTTACGCCGCGAGAATCGTGATCTTTATTCTAAAAGCAAAATAAAATTGCGATTCTCATTTTGGCCAGAATCGCGCAGCTCTACGGTGAAGCGGAATCCATTGCAGGGAGTGGAGGGGTCCGAGAATTGATCCATTATTGAGTGTTAACCCCTTTCACCACCTGAGGGCTTCAATCTCTGGCACAAAGGTAGCGCCGCCTGTCGTAGGATGTGGTGCCAAAGAGCCCGACTGGATACAGATTGGCGTTGTCAGCCTTCATTTTCGCTTTGGCCATCTTAAGCGCCACGATCTGACTGTACAATTAGGCCTCATGCACACGGACGTTTTAAAAAAAAACGGCTGTAAAGCTAGGTCGGACGCCTGGAAAAAGCAGCCTAAAAAAACTTGACTTTTACCGCGTTTTGCATTGGCGTTTTTGCGCATTTTTTAGCGTCAGCGTTAATTAGCGTTTTTTTAAAGAAAAACACATCTCTAATTTCCTATACAGGGATTACAGTGTCCAATCAACTTTTTGCAGCAAAAAAACGCTGCAGCTCAAAAACGCTGGTGCGCGTTTTTGCGCGATTCACGTTTTTACAGCTCTAGCGCTGCGCCACGGAACGCACTGGTCCTGGGTTTTTTTTACAGCTTAAAAACACCTGGTGGGCATGAAGCCATGGACTAACATGGACAGGCGTTTTTAAGCTGCAAAAACGTCCGTGTGCATGAGGCCTTAGATTTAAAGAGCAACTCCACTTTTATTGAGAAAAACCCCTCCCCCTCTGGGTGATCTCTGTACATTGCAGGGAGTAGATCAGACTTTGTTGCAGATTCCGACCTTTTTGTTACTGTGAAGGAATAGCTGTTTTGTTTCTCTGTGTCCATGTGCCGAGTGAATGTGAATGGCAGCTGCTTTATAATTATCAATCAGCTGCTGCACCTGCAGGGCTCTAATGAGGAAAGTGGCCGGGTCTGCATCTCTTTGGAAGTAGCTCACCAAAAATGACATTCTTGTTGCAGGGGATGCCCAAAATCTGACTTGTATCTCAGTGCAGACCTCAGACACAAGAAGAAAATGTCAAATTTCGAGGTGGGGGGGGGAAGGGGGGGGGACGGGTTGGCTCTAGTCAATATACCATCTGTGTACAGAGCACCTCCGGGCAGCCATATTGCATTTTACAGAAAATTCCAGCTCTTCAGATCGAAAAGGAAAAGTAATTTCTAAGAACATTCTTGTGTCGCAATTGTATACGGAAATATATATAAATATATACACACACACACATACTTTTTTTTTTTTTGCCATTTGTTTCCCCCAAGAAAGTGGAGTTACCCTTTAAATGAACCTTGTCACTGGCACCAAAGAGGGGTGCACACCATTGTAAGCAATTCTATGTGTCATCTTCCGACCATAGACCCCCCCTCCCTCCCCCACCAGGTACTGGGGGACACACAGTGACCCCAACATGATCCTCCCCTTACATGGGAGGTGATAAAGGAAGCCCCCCCCACCAGGTATTAGGGGACACACACAGTGACCCCAACATGATCCTCCCCTTACATGGGAGGTGATAAAGGAAGCCCCCCCCCCCCCACCAGGTACTGGGGGACACACAGTGACCCCAACATGATCCTCCTCTTACATGGGAGGTGATAAAGGAAGCCCCCCCCCCCAATTCTGGCTTCTCACACAGGGACATTCCCTCATGACAGGCCCGCTGGACGCACACACGGCCTAGTTTTTTTTTTCCTATAACGATCACTGATCCGGAATGAATGACTGCTGATTGCTGCCCTCAGGGAAACAATTGTAGCGATGAGTATGAGAACAATGACAGAGATCAGAGGAATGGAGGACCAAAGAGACACAATGTAGCAGAATGACGGAGAACCGACCGCCAATAAATCACCGAACGGACGGGCGTCGGATCCAGCAAAATAACGACTTCTCATAACACCAGAAATAAAAAGGATAAGAGAATAATTGTAATCTCTGATGAGCCCTCAGATCCCTCCTGTATTGTATGGTAGGTGTACTGTCTGCCCTCACGTTGTAAAGCGCTGCGCAAACTGTTGGCGCCATATAAATCCTGTATAATAATAAGAGCCCAATAGAAGGAGAGTTTTGGGTCCAATAAATAAAAAGGCAATGAATCGTTTTCACATCAGATCCAGCAGAATATGAATAGGGGGAGGGGAAGATGTAGAAACACCGTCCGCTTCTAGTGCGGAGAATGGGGGAGGGGTTTATGAAAGGTAAATAGACTCTGCAAGTGCTGCACTCAGTTTCCAGAGCTTAGCTCTGCGGATTTCCAGCAGCCAATCGTGTGCAAGCAAAAATAATGTTTTTTATTTTACTTACACCTGATTGGGTATTCTTCTTTACAAAGTGAACCTTTACCACATTTACTAAGCTCTGGGGAAAATGAGTGCACCTGCTATTTGCCTTCAGTAACCCCCCCCATACATTGGGTCACTTACGGGATGATTCCAGGTCCATCCCCCCCATTTCCCTGTACATTGGGTCACTTACAGGATGATTCCAGGTCCATCCCCCCCATGTCCCTGTACATTGGGTCACTTACAGGATGATTCCAGGTCCATCCCCCCCATGTCCCTGTACATTGGGTTACTTACGGGATGATTCGAGGTCTATCCCCCCCATGTCCCTGTACATTGGGTCACTTACAGGATGATTCCAGATCCATCCCCCCCCCATGTCCCTGTACATTGGGTCACTTACAGGATGATTTCAGGCCCACCCCCCCCCCCCCCCCCCCCCATGTCCCTGTACATTGGGTCACTTACAGGATGATTCCAGATCCCTCCCCCCCATGTCCCTGTACATTGGGTCACTTACAGGATGATTTCAGCCCCCCCCCCCAGGTCCACCCCCCCCCCCCCATTTCCCTGTACATTGGGTCACTTATGGGATGATTCCGGGTCCATTCTCCCCCCCCCCCCATGTCCCTGTACATTGGGTCACTTACGGGATGATTCTGGGTCCATGATATGTCTAAGTGTGGGTCCAGGTGTGTGCAGCTTTTCTAAGTAGCGGCATTCAAAAACGATGGTTTGCCCCTATTGGAGATCAGAATTTTGGAGGACAGAAGAAGCCTTCCATGGAAGACTTTGTTGGGTGGAGTAGGATTTCCATCCATTGATCTCTGGAAGTATAACCAATATGGCGGCTATGGATAAGAGGGAAACCTTTCTATCCCCCATATTGTCTGCAGATCTGATCTTCCTGCCCATTTCCCGGAGCACATCAGCCCAGGTCCCATCAGTAGGACATGAGGAGTATTCAGGAAAAAACATTTTTGGTCCGTATGGCAACAATTTTCTGTATTCCTTCTCTCTTCCCTCTTTTTTATTTTTTATTTAGAGATTTTACCAGATTTGTTCCCCCCCCCCAAATCACCTGAATTGGATCCTTTCCAGTCTCCTCCATTGACTGGGGGGGGGGGGGGGACAACTCCCCTTCTTGGGACTCTTCATTCTCTTCTACTTCATTGTTTTTGTCGTTAAATAAAATCTTGAAATGGTGGAAGAAACTTTTGGCTGAATTACTTTGTGAACATTAGAAGGCGACTTCTACTTGAAGGCCGTAATGTGAATGTGCGACTCCATGCGGAACGGATTTGCCGGAAAGATACTTTGGGACTTTGTATCACATAGATTATTAGTATTGAGATATGTGATAACAATCTGGATTCACAGTGGGGTTTTCATTTTTAATAACTACAATTTAAAATTATAGAGACGTGTGCAACTAAATACATGCAGAAATATCAGTCTGAGTAAGAGGTAAGGTTAACAAAAAAAAAAAAAATTATACACAAGAGTGTGCAAGTTATTAAATGCAGCAGTGTTAGTCTGAGAAATGGGTACAATTATAAAAAAGAGAGATTTAGATCTCTCGCTCTTTTTTTTTTTTTTTTACTCTCACCCATTTCTCAGACTAACACTGCTGCATTTATTAACGTGAACACTCTTGTGCATAATTTTTTTTTTTTTAACCTTACTCAGACTGATATATCTACATGTATTTACTTGCACACTCCTATACATTTTTTTTTTTTTATCCTACTCCTTCTTCAGATTAACACTGCAACATTTACTTATCTGCATACTCCTAAATATATATATATATATATATAAAAAAAAAACATTTTTATAAGTGTGCAAGTAAATAAATGCAGCATTGTTTGGCTGTGGGAGGGGTGAGATAAAAAAATGTATAATTTATGTATATTTAGGAATGTGCAGGTAAGTATATGCTGCAGTGCTAATCTGAAGAAGGGGTAGGATTAAAAAAAAAAAAAAAAAAAAATTATATATATATATATATTGGGGTGTGCAAGTAAATAAATGCAGCAGTGTTAGTCTGATAAAGGGGTAAAGGAAAAATAACAAAAAAAAATAAAAATATATATATATATATATATATATATATATATATAATACCCTGTTTCCCCCAAAATAAGACCTAGCGTGATTGTCGGTGATGGCTGCAATATAAGCCCTACCCCCCAAATAGGCCCTAGTTAAAGTCCTTGTAGGTCTTATTTTCAGGGTAGGGCTTATTTTCGGGAAAACAGGGTAGGGCTTTTTTGGGGGGTAGGGCTTATATTGCAGCCATCCCCGACAATCACGCTAGATTTTCAGGGAAACAGGGTATTTAGGAGTGTGTCTATAAATCTATTTTATTTTTTATATCTTACACCTTTCCTCAGACTAACATGGTTGCATTTACTTACTTGCACACACCTATATATATATATAAATATTTTTTTTTTTACCTGCGTTCTAATATATATATATATATATATATATATATATATATATATATATAAATATATATATATATATATATATATATATATATATATATATATATATATATACACACACACACACACATACACACACACACACACACACACACACATATATATATATATACATATACACACACACACACAGTACATGCAGTAGTATTAGTCTGAGGAAGGGGCGGGGTCCACTTGAGGGTACCCAGGACACGCCTACTCAGCAAAGGTCCTACACATGTACATTATTAATGACCAGTCAGTCATCAATTATCCAAATTTCGGTTTCCCCTTCTCGGGATTGGCTGAATCTGAACGGTGTCTCCGATGTTCTTCTGCTGGATCTGATGTGCAGCTTACTTACTTCCCAGTTCATTCATTTATTAATTTATTCAATCTTAGCACTCTATTGGTTGAACTAGACACAGGGATATGCAATTAGCGGACCTCCAGCTGTTGCAAAACTACAATTCCCATCATGCCTCTACCTCTGGGTGTCATGCTTGTGGCTGTCACAGTCTTGCTATGCCTCATGGGACTTGTAGTTCTGCAAGAGCTGGAGGTCCGCTAAGTGCATATCCCTGCACTAGAGGGATTTGGGCCTTTTGTCAACCTTTAAAACTTCTATTTCCTATTTTGCAACATTGTTTCTCTTTGGACTTCCTATGATCCCCGGAGAGCTCAGATCTGCGGTCTTTCTATTTTCTGGGGATATTCGGGATTTTCCCTCCATGGAGGGATCTGCGGTGTTCTCTATTCCCACACTTGCTTGTCTGGGGCTCCACCTTCATTTTTATGAATTCCCCACACCGGCAATGATGATTATAGCAGAAATCACCGCTGTCCGCGTGCACCTGAGCCCTCCAGCTGTTCAGGAACTAGAAGTTGCTGAGACTTGTAGTTCCTCAGCAGGCAGAAGGCACTGGATAGCAAACATAATTTTTTTTCTGTACATAAAAAAAACCAAAATCACCTTATTGCAGACATTGTCATGAAGTAAAAAAAACGCAGAGAATTAATCCGGATTCTCCAACATTATTTCATTTTGTATCATTTACTGCTAAAAAAAAGTGTCACTTCATCAGCCAGAAAGTTCAGAAGATCCACCGAGGAATCGAGAACTCCTCCCCCTCCCCCGAATCGGCGGCCGCCCGCTCCGCTGTGCTACGCCGGGACCTAAAATTATAATCTAGATAAAAAATATAAAACTAGAGCTCTATAAATGGCACTTGTGTCTAATCTCTGGGTTGTGCTATGAAGGTCAGTGCGGCCTCTTCTCAAATCGGCCATTTTACACGTCATCAATCCCCCTCCCCCCAAAGGATTCTGGGATCGGCGAGCCCCTTTCAGCCAATGTGCACAGAGCTGGAGGTGTCTCCGCCCCCCCCTCTCCTCCCCTCCCCCTCCGCACCGTCGGGTTGAATTGTACCGTATCCAACAGGAAGTCCACAAAACGGCGTCTGTCAGCGGTGCCGCCGCCGCCCAGTATAAAGAGTCTTTAAATGTGCAAATAAGCCCAACGTGACCATCCCCCGACCGCCTCCTCCGCCAGCACGCTACACAGTTCTCTGGCGATAAAACGCCCATCTGGGTGCGGCCCGTCTCAGTAATTGTCGCTCTCCCCTCTGTAGCCATTGGAGGTTCCGTTGTGGGACTTTCCCATCATGCTGTACACCTCGTCCATGTTATGGGTGGAGATCGGCTGGCGGTAGAGCGGGTTGGACGCCTGAAGGAGGGAAATATTAAAAGAAGATTTAAAAGGTTGAAAAATCAGGATAAATAGAAGCAAAACCGATACAATGTTGTCACTCCTCACTTATAAGGAAGAACTCATTAAAAATTAAATGTAGGCCTAAATACCTTTATGAGCTTCTCCAATGAAACTGTATTAAAAATGTTAAGAAAATTACTTTTTTTATTCTTGCTCCTCCCCTAATAGAAGCCCGATTTGTGGGCGTTCCCCTGTTTCGCCCCCCTCTGTCCTTTTATTGGTTCCTAAGACAAAAGGTGGCTGAGCCACGAAGAGCTATTGGTTTTTAGAATGCAGATAGGCTGCACGGCATGATTGGTTGCCGGGATGCAGGTGGTCAGGTTGTACAGCTTCACGGGTTTTTAGACTGTAAGTCAGGGGGGTCTCAAACTGGCGGCCCTGCAGCTGTTCCAAAACTACAAGTCCCATGAGGCGTTGCAAGGCTGACAGTTACAAGCATGACTCCCACAGGCAGAGGCATGATGGGACTTGTAGTTTTGCAACAGCTGGAGGGCCGCCAGTTTGAGACCCCTGCTGTAAGTGGTCAGGCCCCCGAAGCATTTCTGGTTGCTAGGATGCAGGCAGCAGGACCAAACAGCGTTATTGGTTACTATGGTGCCGGAAGCCCGTGCTATGGGAATGCATGTAACTGTGTGGCCCAGCTGCCTGTGTCCTAGCAACTAATGATGCTGTGCTGCCTGACCACCTGCATTCTTACAACCAGTAATGCTGCATGACCCGACCACCTGCATTCTAGCAACAAATCATGCTGTGCAGCCTGACTACGTGCATTCCAAAAACCAGTGATGCTATGCAACCCGACCACCTGCATCCTAGCAACCAGTGATGCTGTATGACCCAACCACCTGCATCCTAGCAACCAATCTTGCTGTACAACCCGACCACCTACATCCTCGCAACCCGTGATGCTGTATGACCCGACCACCTGCATCCTAGCAACCAATCTTACTGTACAACCTGACCACCTGCATTCTAGCAACCAGTGATGCTGTATGACCCAACCACCGGCATCCTAGCAACCAATCTTGCTGTACAACCCGACCACCTGCATCCTAGCAACCAATGATGCTGTATGACCCAACCAACTGCATCCTAGCAACCAATCTTGCTGTACAACCTGACCACCTGCATCCTAGCAACCAGTGATGCTGTATGACCAGACCACCTGCATCCTAGCAACCAATTTTGCTGTACAATCCGACCACCTGCATCCTAGCAACCAATCTTGCGGTACAACCTGACCACCTGCATCCTAGCAACCAGTGATGCTGTATGACCAGACCACCTGCATCCTAGCAACCAATTTTGCTGTACAACCCGACCACCTGCATCCTAGCAACCAGTGATGCTGTATGACCCGACCACCTGCATCCTAGCAACCAATCTTGCTGTGCAGCCTGACCAGTGGCATTCTAACAACCAGTAATGCTGTATGACCCGACCACCTGCATCCCAGCAATCCACAGACACTGTGTGGCCCATCCTAGTAACCAATAAAAAGACAAAAGGAAATGGAACTTACACACCCCCTCCTCCGGCTTACCCAGCCACAGCGCTTGCCTTGGGGGGGGGGGGGGCACCTGGCTCAGACAAGTGCTGTCAATTGAAATTTGTCTCCTTGCTAGATGCAAGGCGCTGATTCACAGGAAAATGCAGCCGTATATTTCAATGCATTGATTTGAAGGGGAAGAAATTCATCAGGCTTTGAAAAGATTGTTCCTCCCTTAATATTATTACACTTGAAGGGTGGGGGGGATGGGAAGGGATCGAAAGACACACCCGCAGGACTCACCATTTCATACTTGGCTCGGGATCGCTCGCTCTGAAAGCGCGCAAACTCGCGCCGATCGTGAATGGTGACGAGAAGCTTCCAGACGGCCAGAAGGACGAATCCAACCAGTAATATACTTCCCACCACCGCCAGGAGGACGGTCAGGGCGTCGGGGGCCCCCGCACACTCTGCAGGAGGAGAAAAAAAAAAAAAACACAAATTTATAGTTCCCGGGGACCTCAACTGAATGTAACAAACCACACAGCATGCAGGAAGACCAAAGGAAATGTATTGCTACATTGTTACATTACTCTGGACGTTAACATTACTTTAAGGGGAATAGAAAAAATAAAAATAAAAAAATGTATATATATATATATATATATATATATATATGTGTGTGTGTATTTTTTTTTTTAGGTGAATATTAACTAAATCAGCTATATACATCAATGACTTGTTCCTACTTTAATAGCTCCATCTGAGATGTCAGTTAGACACAGAATGTCTCAAAGCAGCCAGCTTCTGCTTTGCTTTCCCTTTAGCCAGCCCACAGTGCTCCAGGAACCCTTTGTCCTTTTATCAAATGTGGATTTGAAAAATAAAAATATGTTATAGATCAAGTAAAAACAAAAAAATTGAAAAAAAAAAAAAAGTTTTAAACACCCCCTTCCTGTTGTGTACAGGTGGGGCATTTGTAGAAATTCCAGAGAAAAAGAGAGACAAACAGAAGGCAAACAGCTTCTGCTGTGTAATCTCCTCAGAACAAACTAAATGTTTTGGGAATCCTGGGCCATAAGAATACTCTGTATAAATTATTTGCAACACAAATAATAATATTGATAAAAATGCAATTTTAAATTTATAAATAAAAATAAAAATTGTAAATGGACCCAAAGCCATTATAATTTCCCTTTTTTTCCTTCTACTGGGCAGCTCTGTAGTGACGACGACAAATTTCTAGAAACTAGTAGTTAGAATTCAAAGGATCGACGTCCAAACACGAAGGAACATGGCGCCATTATACTGACCCGGCTCCTTCAGGACACTCAGGATGGATTTGCCATTTTCCTCCTCGGAGTACATGAACCGCATGACGCACTCATTGTCCGTCTTATAGACGCACTGGACGGCCTCCGGCTTGTCAGTCTCTGGAGGATGGGATGTAAAATAAAAAGAATGAATTACGGATATATTAATATAGAAACAGCACAAGACAAGATGTATCATCACTAGAAAATTCCTATTCTGGACATTTATCTGTCAATAACGCAGAGACCTTCTGAGCCACAAAGCCCCCCCCCCCCATGTGACGTCACCAACATCCACACACAGATTGTAACACAAAGTCCCCCCCATGTGACGTCACCAACATCCACACACAGATTGTAACACAAAGTCCCCCCCATGTGACGTCACCAACATCCACACACAGATTGTAACACAAAGTCCCCCCCATGTGACGTCACCAACATCCACACACAGATTGTAACACAAAGGTAAACAAAAACACGCAATTTGTATTATATTGTCCTCATGAAAGGTGGAGAACCTTAAATCGGGATTCCACCCTAAAGTGGAACTCCCGCTTTTCGGAACCCTCCCCCCCCTCCGGTGTCACATTTGGCACCTTTCAGGGGGAGGGGGTTGCAGATACCTGTCTAAGACCGGTATCTGCACCCACTTCCGGGCATAAACTCCCACGGGAGTTTACGCCACTTCCTGTCCCGGCGCGCTGTCTGACGGGACACACACACACGTGTCCCCGGCAGACAGCGCTGACGATTCTCATTGCGCTGCACGACTCGCGCGTGCGCAGTAGGGAACCGGGAAGTGAAGCCACTTCCCGATTCCCTCACTGAGAATGGCGCCGGCAGCAGCAGAGAGCCGATCGATTGATCGGCCTCTGCTGCCCACATCGCTGGAACCAGGAACAGGTAAGTGTCCATTTATTAAAAGTCAGCAGCTGCAGTATTTGTAGCTTCCCCAGTACCGTCCTGCTTTAAAGTAGAAGTCCAGTACAAACCAGAACTTTAATCAGTTGTGGACACTGGGCATACTACACACACCCATATCACAGGGCATATTGTAATATGCCCCGTCCTTCTGTCCCCCCCCCCCCCCCTCCCCCTCTCCACACGCGTCAGCAATTCACAGCTGTCAAAACGACATCTGGGAGTATCTGTGTATATATGGGTGCTGCAGAAGCTACTGCTGTAGGAACAAATGACACAGTGTTTATAAACATTGATCAGAAAGGAGATAGAGAGTGACAAAGCAACATTATTCATAACATTGATCAGGCAGGAAATACAAAGTAACATTGTTAATAAACATTGATGAGACAAAGGATAGAGAGATACAAAGTAACATTGTTAATAAACATTGATGAGACAAAGGATAGAGAGATACAAAGTAACATTATTTATAAACGTTGATCGGATGGGAGATAGAGAGTGACAAAGCAACATGATTTATAACATTGGTCAGGCAGGAGATACAAGGTAACATTGTTTATAAACACTGATCAGACAGGAGATAGAGAGATATTTATTCACCTGCAGATCAAAGAAACGAGCGTCGGTAGATTGACTTCTGTACAACCACAGTACCCATACACGGAATAAAATTCGGCCCGTCCCTGCTGAACTTCGATCCATCTATGAGCAGCTTTAGTTTACCCTAATCAGCCCTAATTAATGCCTTATTGCCCTTAAAGTGGGGTGCCCCTTAAAAAAAAAAAAATTCAAAGTCAGCAGCTACAAATACTGCAGCTGCTGACTTTTAGACCCCCGTCACACCGAGGGCGTATTGCAGGCGCTATAGTGTTAGAAATAGCGCCTGCAATACGCCCTTAAACAGCTGCACCATTAACTGCAGTGTGAATGCCGGAGGGCTCACACTGGAGCGGTGCGCCGCTGGCAGGACGTCAGGAAAAGTCCTGCCAGCAGCTTCTTTGGAGCGGTGAAGGAGCGGTGGACTCACCGCTCCTCCAGTGCTGCTCCCCATTGAAATCAATGGGGCAGCGCTGTAATACCGCCGTCAAAACGCCGATATTGCGGCGTTAAGCGGGGGGGGTTTTAACCCTTTCTTGGCCGCCAGCGGGGGGTAAAAGCGCCCCGCTAGCGACCAAAATGCGCCGCAAATCGGACGGTAAAACGCTGCTAAAAATAGCAGCGTTTAACCGCCGACGCTATGGGCAGTGCGGTGTGAAAGGGGTCTTAATAAATCGGACACTTACCTGTTCCAGGGTCCAGCTATGTGGGGGATCAAAGCCCCTCCCCTTTTTCCCACTCCGCTTGGCGGTATTCTTACTGTGGGTACCCGGCTGTGGCTTTTTTTTTTTCCAAATGTTTTTTTAATTTTTTTAGGAATTTTAATCATACTTTTTTTATTTTTTTGGGGGAAAAACCACTTTTTTTTTTTTTTTTTAATATTTTTAGTAGTTTGCAATTAACCACTTCACAACCAGGCCAATTCTGACATTTCTCTCCTACATGTAAAATTCATAATTTTTTTGCTCGAAAATTACATAGAACCCCCAAACATTATATATGTTTTTTTTAGCAAAGACCCTAGAGAATACAATGACGCTCGTTGCAACTTTTTATCTCGCACGGTATTTGCGCAGCAATTTTTCTAACACGTTTTTTTCAGAAAAAAAACAATTTCATGCTTAAAAAAAAAAAAAACAATAAAGTTAGCCCAATTTGTTTTGCATAATGTGAAAGATGAAGATACGCCGAGTAAATAGATACCCAACATGTCACGCTTCAAAATTGCACGCGCTCGTGGAATGGCGCCAAACTTTGGTATTTAAAAATCCCCATAGGCGACGCTTTAACATTTTTTACTGGTTACATGTTTTGAGTTACAGAGGAGGTCTAGGGCTAGAATTATTGCTCTCGCTCTAACGTTCGCGGCGATACCTCACATGTGTGGTTTGAACACCGTTTTCATATGTGGGCGGGGGCTTACGTATGCGTTCACTTCTGCGTATGAGCTCACGGGGACAGGGCGCTTTAAAAAAAAATTTTTTTTTTTTATTATTGTTAATTTGACTTTTATTTTTTAAATTTGACAGTTTAAAAAAAAAAAAATAAAAATTGATTACTTTTATTCCTATTACAAGGAATGTAAACATCCCTTGTAATAGGAATATTACCTGATCGGACCTATTTACAGTGAGATATGGGGGGGTCAATAAGACCCGACATCTCACCTCTAGGCTGGAAAGCCTAAAATTAAAAAAAAAAAAAAAAAAAAACGATCACCGCTTCCCAGCGGAGGCGGCGCCGTTATTCGAATGCAGAGGCCGGGCGTGACGTCATCACATCGCGCCCGGCCTCCGAACGATCATAGAGACTCCGGCGACCATCTGGTCCGCCAGAAATCTCTATAGTGATCATCCGGTGCCGGCGGTTCCTGTGACCGACTCACCGATGGAAGCGGTGAGTCGGTAGAAGCACCGGAGGGCGGCGGGAGGGGCGTCCCCTCCCGCCGCCCATAAGAACGATCAAGCGGCGGAACAGCCGCTATGATCATTCCTATGGTGCAGGGAATCGCCGGCTGAAACCGGCAATATCTGAATGATGTCTGTAGCTACAGGCATCATTCAGATATACCCCCGCAAACCGGAGGCCGTCATATGACGGCCGACGGTCGGGAAGTGGTTAATAAAACAAAGGAAACAAACAATTAAACATAGTTCGGTCTTACATTGAAATGATACGGCCCACGTGAGGACCACTTATTTGTTCTGTTAAACAGAAATGGCACATATGTAGCACAAATCAAGATACCATGTCCAATAGCAACAGTCAATTGGTCATTAGATAATCTATTACACACTTGTATATAATAGGATGACACCTGATATATATTTGTTGTGCACGTTCCACACCCACTCGAGAGCCACCATCGGCAGATTCCCTTAGGAGACTTCTGAGGCAGAGGAGGGGTCCGCTAGCCATTTAGACCAGATTTTGTCATATTTGTTGGGGCAACCTCTATTTGCGTACGTGTCTTTATAGAGAGGAAGGCTGTTGATGAGGTGTTTCCATAGAGAAAGAGGAGGGGGGGTTGGCTTGTGCCAGCTAAGGGTTATGGCTTTGCGGGCATAAAACAGTAGGAGTCCCATTAGCATGTGACCCGCTGCTGTAGGGATTAGTTGTTCCACCAGACCCAGTATGCAGATCACCATTGAAGGTTGTACTTGCACAGATGTAATTTGCGCAATATAATCTAATACCTCCCTCCAGTAACTGACTATTGCCGGGCAGGTCCAGAAAATATGGGTGAAGTCACCAGGAATCCCACCACATCTCCAACACCCGGGAGGTGAGTCAGGGTTCATTTTGTGAAGTCTATGAGGGGGGAAATAAGCCCGGTGAGCTATTTTGAATTGGATCAGGCGGTCTCTTAGGCCCCTTTCACACTGGGGCGTTTTTTAAGGCGTTTTTCAGGCGCTTTAGCATTAAAAAAAGCGCCTGTAAAACGCTTGAAAGAAGCCTCATCTGCAATTCCAATGTGAAAACTCAAGTGCTTTAAGAGCCCTTTCACACCGCCAGCGCCCGAAAAAAGCTTGTAAAGCTTGTAAAAACTAGCGGCGCTTAACCAGCGCTTTTCGAGCGCTAGTGGGGCGCTTTTAACCCCTGCTAGTGGCCAAAAAAGGGTTAAAAGCGCCCACAAAGCGCTGCTGATACAAGCGCTTTTCAGGCGTTTTTCAGGCGCTTCCCATTGATCTCAATGGGAAGAGGCACTTTAGGAGCGGTGTATTCACCGCTCCAAAAGCGCTGCAAAGAAGCTGCTTGCAGGACTTTTTCTGACACCCCGCCAGGCGCAGCGCCTCAGTGTGAAAGCACTCGGGCTTTCACATTGGGATTGCAGTTGCAGCTTCTTTCAGGCGCTTATTTTAACGCTAAAGCGCCTTAAAAATGCCATAGTGAGAAAGGGGTCTCAGTGTGAAAGCACTCGGGCTTTCACATTGGGATTGCAGTTGCGGCTTCTTTCAGGCGCTTTACAGGCGCTTTTTTTAACGCTAAAGCGCCTGAAAAACGCCTGAAATACGCCCCAGTGTGAAAGGGGTCTTAGAGAGACCAGGGATTTGAAAGGGAAATCCCACAAGTCGTCCCAGTCATCATTATCGAACTCCGGGAGATGTCATGCCGCCATTTAGACCTTAGCTTTTCCAGAGTTGGAAGAGAGGTGATGATTTGGTGTGAGTACAACTGCGAGGTGGTTTTTTTTGCACAGTCTGACCTAAGGAGGTTCTCTAGTGAAGATTGGATCAGTTGAGGAGGGGAATTAGAGAATTAGCAACCGAAGGCATGGGAGAGTTGAATGTATCGAAAAAAAATAGGTCAGTGGTATGTTAAAATCTGAGTTCAATTTGGAAAGCGGGACTAGGGATTGGTTGGGTATGATCTGTGACAGGGGAAACACCACTTTAACTATTATTTTTCTGTTGATTTATTTTTATATTTCTCCTTTTTTAAAGGTTTCAACATTTTGTTTTTGGTCAAATTTAAAATAAAATAAAAAAAAGCACAAAATGAATGAAAAAGACTGTAAATAACTTTGCAAACCAGAATTGTAATTTTTGTTTTATATAAATCCACCAGATTTGTAATTTTCAGGAGTAGTTTTAAAACAGGAAAAATTATAGAATAAAATGTACCATATTTAAAATCGGCGTATAACATGCACTCCCCCCCCCCCCCCTGAAAATAGGGGGCAAATAACGTGTGCGCGTCCTATGCCTCAGAGGGGGAAGCGCCGCCAGATTACATAGAGCCGGGGATCTCCCGTGTACTCGACGCTCGCCGTCACGCGCGGTCCCGCCTCCTGGACCGGCTCATAGGATAGACGTCACATGTCCCGGCATTGGACACGTGTTCTATTATAGGAGCCGGTCCAAGAGGCGGGAAAGTGTGCGACCGCGATCGCCGAGTACACGGGAGATCCCGGCTCTATGTAATCCGGCGCTGGTGAGGCTGCAGATGGACTCTGACCCTTATTTTGTTTCAAAGCTCCTTATTTAACCGCTTCCCGACCGGCGCACGACGTTATACGTCGGCAGAATGGCACGGACAGGCATAAGGGCGTATATATAAGTCCCTTTTAAAATGCCGCCGTGCCATCGGGAGCGCGCTCCCGCACCGGTCGGGACCCCGTGAGGCCGGTCGCGGGTCCCGCGGACTCATACGCCGCGGGGACACCCGCGATCGTCTCACGGGAAGGCTAAACGGGGAGATGCGGAAATAAAACAGCATCTCCCCGTTCTGCCTAGCAACTAGTGACGCCGATCTCTGCTCCCTGTGATTGGAGCAGAGATCAGCATTCACTAGCTGACAGCCACGCCCCCCCCACAGTAAGAAACACACCCCTAGGCATACTTAACCCCTACACTGCCACCTAGTGGTTAACCCCTTCACTGCCAGTGTCATTTATACAGGAATTAATGCATTTAAATAGCACTGATTTCTGTATAAATGAAAATGGTCCCAAAAATGTGCCAAAAATGTCCGATGTGTCCGCCATAATGTCGCAGTCACAATAAAAAAAAAAAAAAAAAAAAATCGCTGATCGCCGCCATTACTAATAAAAAAAAAATTATTAATAAAAATGCTATAAAACTATCCCCTATTTTGTAAACGCTATAACTTCTGCGCAAACCAATCAATCGCTTATTGCGATTTGTTTTACCAAAAATATGTAGAAGAATACGTATCGGCATAAACTGAGGGAAAAAAAAATTTTTTTTTATATATTTTTGGGGGATATTTATTATAGCAAAAAATAAAAAAAGAATGCGTTTTTTTTTTCAAAATTGTCGCGCTTTTTTTTTTATAGCGCAAAAAATAAAAACCGCAGGGGCGATCAAATACCACCAAAAGAAATCTCTATTTGTGGGGGAAAAAAAGGACGTCAATTTTGTTTGGGAGCCACGTCGCACGACCGCGCAAATTGTCAGTTAAAGCGACGCAGTGCCGAATCGCAAAAAGGGGCCTGGTCCTTTGGCTGCAAATTGGTCCGGGGCGGAAAGTGGTTAAAATGTAGGTTTTTTTCCTGTACGCCGATAAATACGTTATATTGTTATTTTATTATGTAATGAATTCTAGAAAGGGATTTTTTTTTTTTTATGGAATCGTTAAAAAAGAAAATAATTTTGGAAATTACAATAAACACCAAAAGAAGTCTTGTTTGTGATACTTTGTTATCTTATGTGATGTTATTACTAAATATACAGACCTATAGGAGAAATGGAATTGCTTTGCACGGTGGGGGGGGGGGGGGGGGGAAGGGGGGTACGGGGGGTAGAGGCGCGGGTGCTGAAGGGGTTAATGTGTCGCCATTTTTTTTTTAGAGTAGGTCAGGGTTAAAAAACACAAAACCCGCGTCATGTTCTCCTGGGTAATCTGCTGCTTGTCGGAGAGTTCTCCACAATATGGCGGCGTTCCTGGCGGAGTTCCTGGCCGCGGCTGCCACATGTCATCATCGCTGTAAACATCAACATGGCCAGTAGAACACGGCGGTGAATTCCACGGCTGACAGCTCGGGAGATTCCTGGGGGGGGGGGGGGGGAATTTACAGTCTCTGGAATTCCAGTGTATTGCACCGCTTCCTGTGCCGACATATGGGATCCATTAGGAGCAACTTAACCAGAAGACGAGGGGAGAAGAAAAACCCGAAGAGCGAAGATCTGACCGCCATGACACCGCGCCGCCCCCCCTCCCCCCTGAACCTCATAGCCATGGCTGGGGCTCGTACGTACACCAGCATTAGACGCGGTCAGTTGCGGGTTTATCGGTGCGAATGGCTGCCGGGTCTACATGTTACGTCACCCCTGTGACCGGAGAAGGATAATGTTTGAGAACCCCCGGATGGACCGCGCACACAGCGACCACCTCCCCGACCTCGCCCATATGTACTGTACACGGGCGTCTTCATTACATCATCGCCATCCCCCCGCTGCCAGGAACCCCACCCGGATCCTCCGCCATGACTGAACTCCAAACAGAATTAAGTTATATAAAATCCGGGGCAGATCTACTTCTCACTTTATAAATAGGATTTGTAACCTCCCAGTCCAGGCTCATGAAGAGTCCGCTTCACCCACTGAGAGCCAGCTCAGGGGGGTGCCGGCTCCTCCCCTCCACTCTTGCACAGGGGGGTGCCGGCTCCTCCCCTCCACTCTTGCACAGGGGGGTGCCGGCTCCTCCCCTCCACTCTTGCACAGGGGGGTGCCGGCTCCTCCCCTCCTCTCTTGCACAGGGGGGTGCCGGCTCCTCCCCTCCAGTCTTGCACAGGGGGGTGCCGGCTCCTCCCCTCCAGTCTTGCACAGGGGGGTGCCGGCTCCTCCCCTCCAGTCTTGCACAGGGGGGTGCCGGCTCCTCCCCTCCAGTCTTGCACAGGGGGGTGCCGGCTCCTCCCCTCCAGTCTTGCACAGGGGGGTGCCGGCTCCTCCCCTCCAGTCTTGCACAGGGGGGTGCCGGCTCCTCCCCTCCAGTCTTGCACAGGGGGGTGCCGGCTCCTCCCCTCCAGTCTTGCACAGGGGGGTGCCGGCTCCACCCCTCCAGTCTTGCACAGGGGGGTGCCGGCTCCACCCCTCCAGTCTTGCACAGGTGTGCCGGATCCTCCCCTCCAGTCTTGCACAGGTGTGCCGGATCCTCCCCTCCAGTCTTGCACAGGTGTGCCGGATCCTCCCCTCCAGTCTTGCACAGGTGTGCCGGATCCTCCCCTCCAGTCTTGCACAGGTGTGCCGGATCCTCCCCTCCAGTCTTGCACCGACTCCTCCCCTCCAGTCTTGCACCGACTCCTCCCCTCCAGTCTTGCACCGACTCCTCCCCTCCAGTCTTGCACCGACTCCTCCCCTCCAGTCTTGCAAAGGTGTGCCGGCTCCTCCCCTCCAGTCTTGCACAGGTGTCCCGGCTCCTCCCCTCCAGTCTTCCACCGACTCCTCCCCTCCAGTCTTCCACCGACTCCTCCCCTCCAGTCTTCCACCGACTCCTCCCCTCCAGTCTTCCACCGACTCCTCCCCTCCAGTCTTCCACCGACTCCTCCTCCTCCTGGACTGAAACTGCTTCCTCCGATTTCACTGCACACTGTGAGCTTCTCACCATGTGCATTAGACGGTGCAGCAAAGTCAGGCTGGAGGACGCCCGGCATTATTAGCCCTTCCCCCAGCTTCACTGTCCCTGGTCCCTTTCATTCATTGGACTTCAGTTCTTCCAATCATGGAGGCTCAAGGTCACATGTGGGCGTTACCTATGCAAATACAGCCTGCCTAGGAACGCCCACTCCTCCAGACTAACACCCACACCATCAGGGCATTTTGATATTTGCATAACTCCTCCCACTGCTTACATCAGGACTGAAGGCTCCAGCTTGATTGTTCCCTGGCCCCGCCCCTTTCATTCATTGGACTTCAGTTCTTCCAATCATGGAGGCTCATGGTCACATGTGGGCGTTACCTGTGCAAATTCAGCCCTGCCTAGGAACACCCACTCCTCCAGACTGTAGCCGGACCCATCAAGGCATTTTGATTTGCCTAACTCCGCCCACTACTTGCATCAGGACTGAGGGCTCCTGGGAGGGGGGGCTGAGGCAGGGGGTGGAGATGGTCTCAGGAAGCCATGTACAGCCCCCTGCTGGCCCCTCCCACCAGCCAGGATCTGCCTGCATTGCATAGAGAAGCACAGAGACCCAGGGATGACATCACTCCTATGTAATAAAAATGTAAAGCTTTTCATAATGTCATTAGAATGTTGATAGGGGGGGGGGGGGGGGGGGTAAAATATAAGCAGATTAAACGTCACCTTTACCACATGGAAGCTCTGGATCTGTCTGACCATAAAGCTTAAGAAGGCAATATCAGATTATTCCTGAAAATCATCTTTTACAGGAAGATGGATCTACACTTTAACCAGTTCCCGCCCGGCCTACAGCAAAATGACAGCCTGGTGGGATTTTCGTCATTCTGGGTGGATATGATATGACGTTCTCAAAGTCTGTGCAGCAGCGTGATCTGTCACCGGGATGACCGATCGCTATACCGACCCGCTACCCGTACCATGTGATCGCTGTGACCAATCCCAGCAGATCACACGACAATTGTATTCCTTCCATGCCATCCATTGTATACAATTGTGTTGTTAGCTGTGATCACATGGTACAGACAGGGCCAATCACAGCTCATCTGTACCATGTGATTAGCTGTGGCCAATCACAGTTAAATCACAACAATACACACCGAATGAAATCTGTTTCATTTAATAAAAATGGTTGCTGAAACCAATGAAATTCACTTCTATACACAATCATGGTGTGTAAAAAAAAAAAAAAAAAAAAAATCCTTATCACTTTCCCAGAGTAGTACAGTGTCACTATGTTAACACTGTATTTCTCTGATCATATTGTGTTTAAATAAAAAAAAAAAAATGTAATAAAAAAAAGAAAGAAAACATAGTAACACTGTATTTCTCTGATCATATTGTGTTAAAAAAATAAAATATATATATATATATATATATATATATATTTCTCTATATATAGATATATAAAAAAGAAAGAAAACATAGTAACACTGTATTTCTCTGATCATATTGTGTTAAAAAAAAAAATATATATATATAAAAAAAGAAAGAAAAAACACAGTAACACTGTATTTCTCTGGTCATATTGCGTTAAAAAAATAAAAATATAAATCGAAAAAAATAAATAAAATGTAATAAAAAAATGTAATAAAAAAGAAAGAACATTTTTTTATTTAAAATATTACGTTTTTTTTTTTTTTTTTTTTACATATGGTCACCAGTCAGTGTCCCTGTTCACTGCCACACCAGTTTTCTGATGATGATGTACTGCACTGGGGACAGTATGTAATAAAAAAAATATAAATAAAATAAAAAAGTGACTTAATTTTTTAATTTTCCCAAAAATTGTGACCAAAAAAAAATCACTAATTCTAAAAACTCGCCATGCCTCTTACTATACACCTCGGACTGTCCAATTTCCATAAAAGGGGAGATTTGGGGGGCGGGGGATTTTTACTGTCCTGACTTTTCCAGGCCTCAAGAAATGAGATCGTCCGTCAGTACATCAGGATCGATCGATTATCATATATATCCCATAGTTTGTGGATTCTATAACTTACCTACAGACTAAGTAATAGGACACTGATTTGGGTTATTTTGGAGAAATGTAGCGGAATACATTTTAGGAATAAATTTATGAAGAAAGATTATTTATTTGCAAAATCTTATAACAAAGAAAAATCGCATCTTTTTTCCAAATTTTTTTGTCTATTTTCATTTATTTACCAAAAAAATAAAAAATCCCAGCGGTGAATAAATACCACGAAAAAGAAAGCTCTGTCTGTCTCACAAAAATGATACAAATGTCATATCTCTCTTGGAAACTCTGGTGGTCGGGTCAGTATAATGTATAAGTGAAGATTGGTGGGCGGAGTCATACATCTCTTGGAACCTCTGGTGGTCAAGTCAGTATAATGTATAAGTGAAGAGTGGTGGGCGGAGTCATATCTCTTGGAAACTCTGGTGGTCAGGTCAGTATAATGTATAAGTGAAGAGTGGTGGGCGGAGTCATATCTCTCTTGGAAACTCTGGTGGTCAGGTCAGTATAATGTATAAGTGAAGAGTGGTGGGCGGAGTCATATATCTCTTGGAAACTCTGGTGGGCGGGTCAGTATAATGTATAAGTGAAGAGTGGTGGGCGGAGTCATACATCTCTTGGAAACTCTGGTGGGCGGGTCAGTATAATGTATAAGTGAAGAGTGGTGGGCGGAGTCATACATCTCTTGGAAACTCTGGTGGGCGGGTCAGTATAATGTATAAGTGAAGATTGGTGGGCGGGTCAGTATAATGTATAAGTGAAGAGTGGTGGGCGGAGTCATACATCTCTTGGAAACTCTGGTGGGCGGGTCAGTATAATGTATAAGTGAAGAGTGGTGGTCGGGTCAGTATAATGTATAAGTGAATAGTGGTGGGCGGAGTCATATATCTCTTGGAAACTCTGGTGGGCGGGTCAGTATAATGTATAAGTGAAGAGTGGTGGGCGGAGTCATACATCTCTTGGAAACTCTGGTGGGCGGGTCAGTATAATGTATAAGTGAAGAGTGGTGGGCGGGTCAGTATAATGTATAAGTGAAGAGTGGTGGGCGGAGTCATATATCTCTTGGAAACTCTGGTGGTCGGGTCTCTCCGGTGGTTCCCGGCTCTGTTCCTGCACCACCTTCGTGGTATTCCTGCCCAGCTTTGTTCCCACCCCCCCAAGCAGTAGTGCCACCCACTTTTGATTGCTCCCCACCGTGTGGTACCCTCGTGTTGTGCCCCCATTCTGGAGGAACCAGCAGCAGTGACCCGCCGAGGAACCCAGGAACCAGGATTTGTGCCCATCGATCACATCGATGGGGAAATGTCACATTCATTCCCATTTCGCATTTATTGGAATTTTGTATCAATAGATTTTCCATTTCCAGGCGGACTTCTCCCAATAGAGATCCCCTGAGAGCTCCTCCCACACGCGGTCCACTTACCCAAAGCGTCCACCAAGATGATCTCATCCTTGCAGAGTTTATGGCAGGTGTGGTTATTGGCAAGGCGCCCCGTCTGGTACAAGCGGCACTCTATACAGTCCCTACGGAAGAGAAGGAAAGACGTGAGGGACCAGACAATATCACATCCAAGGTTCATCCAAACCCCTCCCCCACCATTCCCAAATCCACAGACCAGCTACGGGTCATCACAACTCCTACTGCCCCCCATGAGGGGTATTTATTTGCAACATTTAAAAGGTCAACAGGAGGAGGGGGAACTCCCAAGGTGGGAAGTTGGGTGGGGAGGCCATAGTGCTGACATCAGCAGATCCCTCGACCCTTTGGACCCACCTACATTATGTAGTCAACAATATGTGGACCCCCCACCCAGTGACGGAGATCCGGTGTCTCCGGTGAAGGGTCCCGGTAATACTCCATCATACAACAGACATTGGAGACAATTGGGCGCTTCCAACCTGGTGGTAAGAGTTTGGTGAACACCCTTTTCTGTTCCACCGTGACTATGCCCTGCCCCCCCCCACAGTTTTGGTGTCGAGGAACTGGGAGTGTCCCGCACAGAGCCCTGACCTCATCTCTACTGAACACCTCCATATTAATGGCCATAGGGGGGGGGGGGGCAACTCCATATTAATGGCCACGGGGGAGGGGGCAACTCCATATTAATGGCCATGGGGGGAGGGGGCAACTCCATATTAATGGCCATGGGGGGAGGGAGCAACTCCATATTAATGGCCATGGGGGAGGGACAAACACCATAATAGTGGCCATGGGGGACAGGGGGCAACACAAATATTAATAGGTACGGGGGAGGGCAACTCCATATTAATGGCCATAGGGGGAGGGAGCAACTCTATATTAATGGCCATGGGGGGAGGGAGCAACTCCATATTAATGGCCATGAGGGGAGGGAGCATCTCCATATTAATGGCCATGGGGGGAGGGAGCAACTCCATATTAATGGCCATGGGGGGAGGGGGGCATCTCCATATTAATGGCCATGGTGGGAGGGAGCAACTCCATATTAATGGCCATAGGGGGAGGGAGCAACTCCATATTAATGGCCATGGGGGGAGGGAGCAACTCCATATTAATGGCCATGGGGGGAGGGGGCAACTCCATATTAATGGCCATGGGGGAGGGGGCAACTCCATATTAATGGCCATGGGGGGGAGGGGGCAACTCCATATTAATGGCCATGAGGGGAGGGAGCAACTCCATATTAATGGCCATGAGGGGAGGGAGCATCTCCATATTAATGGCCATGGGGGGAGGGAGCAACTCCATATTAATGGCCATGGGGGAGGGAGGGGGGGGGGCAACTCCATATTAATGGCCATGGGGGGAGGGAGCAACTCCATATTAATGGCCATGGGGGGAGGGAGCAACTCCATATTAATGGCCATGGGGGGAGGGAGCAACTCCATATTAATGGCCATGGGGGGAGGGGCAACTCCATATTAATGGCCATGGGGGGAGGGGGCAACTCCATATTAATGGCCATGGGGGGAGGGGGCAACTCCATATTAATGGCCATGGGGGGAGGGAGCAACTCCATATTAATGGCCATGGGGGGAGGGGCAACTCCATATTAATGGCCATGGGGGGAGGGGGCAACTCCATATTAATGGCCATTGGGGGGGGGGGGCAACTCCATATTAATGGCCATGGGGGGGGGGGGGGAGGCAACTCCATATTAATGGCCATGGGGGGAGGGGGCAACTCCATATTAATGGCCATGGGGGGGAGGGGGCAACTCCATATTAATGGCCATGGGGGGAGGGGGCAACTCCATATTAATGGCCATGGGGGGGGGGCAACTCCATATTAATGGCCATGGGGGGAGGGGGCAACTCCATATTAATGGCCATGGGGGGGGGGGCAACTCCATATTAATGGCCATGGGGGGGAGGGGGCAACTCCATATTAATGGCCATGGGGGGGGGGGGGCAACTCCATATTAATGGCCATGGGGGGGAGGGGGCAACTCCATATTAATGGCCATGGGGGGAGGGGGCAACTCCATATTAATGGCCATGGGGGGAGGGGGGCAACTCCATATTAATGGCCATGGGGGGAGGGGGCAACTCCATATTAATGGCCATGGGGGGAGGGGGCAACTCCATATTAATGGCCATGGGGGGAGGCAACTCCATATTAATGGCCATGGGGGGAGGGGGCAACTCCATATTAATGGCCATGGGGGAGGGGCAACTCCATATTAATGGCCATGGGGGGAGGGGGCAACTCCATATTAATGGCCATGGGGGGAGGGGCAACTCCATATTAATGGCCATGGGGGGAGGGGGCAACTCCAGATTAATGGCCATGGGGGGGAGGGGGCAACTCCATATTAATGGCCATGGGGGGGAGGGGGCAACTCCATATTAATGGCCATGGGGGAGGGGGCAACTCCATATTAATGGCCATGGGTGGAGGGGGCAACTCCATATTAATGCCCATAGGTGGAGGGGGCAACTCCATATTAATGGCCATGGGGAGGGGGCAACTCCATATTAATGGCCATGGGGGGAGGGGCAACTCCATATTAATGGCCATGGGGGAGGGGCAACTCCATATTAATGACCATGGGGGGAGGGGGCAACTCCATATTAATGCCCATGGGGGGGAGGGGACAACTCCATATTAATGGCCATGGGGGGAGGGGGCAGCTCCATATTAATGGCCATGGGGGGAGGGGGCAGCTCCATATGAATGGCCATGGGGGGAGGGGGCAGCTCCATATGAATGGCCATGAAAGGAGGTGGGGTGGGAACTCCATATTATGGACAATCCGGTGTTCACACACATCCGTTGGCCGCATAGTGTACATTATATACAGGAAGCGCTTATTTGTACACCCGGGGGTCCCCAGGTTGGAGAACTTACCTTTTTGTCCCGCAGGCGTCGGGGCAGGTGGGGCATTTGTCGCAGGTCTCCCCGAAGGCTCCGGGCTCCACACACTGGCAGCGGCCGCACACACAGTTCCCTTTCCCGCTGCACATCTGCCCGTCGCTGGACACACAGCTGTCGGTCTCTGTAGTGCAGTTACAGTTGTCACCGATGTACCCGGCGTGACACTTACATTCTCCGCAGTCACATTCACCGTGACCTGCAAGACAAGAGATCCCCCGTCACTCACCGACATCTCACAATACACAATAACAGCTCCAGACAGTGACTGTGCCCAGGCTGAGATGATGTCATCAGTCTGCTGCAGGCAGCATTTCCTCAGTCTCCCCTCCCCCAGTGATCAGACTGTACATTGTAAATACACTGAACATGGGCTATTCCCACTGACAGGAAGGAGCCATAAAACAAAAGATGAATTCTGCTGAGATTCCGGAGAGAGACCGTCTCATGGCAATAAAGAGAAATTCCGGATTTATTATCGGAGGATCAGAATTCCCAACATGAGGAAATAAACTCCGGGAGGTCGCAGACAGGACAGTGCGGATAATATAATCCAGGGACACAACGCGGCTCCTCCAGATACCCCTCCCCCACCACGATCAATAAAATATTCCTGACCGTTATTGATCGGCCAATCCAGACCTGATCACCTCCAGACTGCGACCCGACAGCACCGACCAGGGACCCGACTCATGTCCTGAATACAACTGTATATACAATGTGCCATGGAGGATGTTACCCACTGCTCCACCCAACACATACCCCACTGCATACCCACCGCTCCACCCAACACATACCCCACTGCATACCCACCGCTCTACCCAACACATACCCCACTGCATACCCACCGCTCCACCCAACACATAGCCCACTGCTCCACCCAACTGCATGCCCACTGCTCCACCCAACACATACCCACTGCTTCACCCAACAAATACCCCACTGCATACCCACCGCTCCACCCAACACATACCCCACTGCATACCCACCGCTCCACCCAACACATACCCACTGCATACCCACCGCTCCACCCAACACATACCCACTGCATACCCACCGCTCCACCCAACACATACCCCACTGCATACCCACCGCTCCACCCAACACATACCCCACTGCATACCCACTGCTCCACCCAACTGCATGCCCACTGCTCCACCCCACACATACCCCACTGCTCCACCCAACTGCATGTCCGCTGCTCCACCCCACACATACCCCACTGCTCCACCCAACTGCATGCCCACTGCTTCACCCAACAAATACCCCACTGCATACCCACTGCTCCACCCAACTGCATGCCCACTGCTCCACCCCACACATACCCCACTGCTCCACCCCACACATACCCCACTGCATACCTTCTGCTCCACCACACACATACCTACTGCTCCACCCAACAAATACCCCACTGCATACCCTCTGCTCCACCCAACACATACCACTGCATACCCACTGCTCCACCCAACTGCATGCCCACTGCTCCACCCCACACATACCCACTGCATACCCTCCGCTCCACCCCACACATACCCACTGCTTCACCCAAATACCCCGCTGCATACCCTCTGCTCCACCCCACACATAAACACTGCTCCACCGAACAAATACCCCATTGCATACCCTCTGCTCCACCCCACACATACCCACTGCTCCACCCAACAAATACCCCACCGCATACCCTCAGCTCCACCCCCCACATACCACTTCATACCCTCTGCTCCACCCAACTGCATGCCCACTGCTCCACCCAACACATACCCACTGCATACCCTTTGCTTCACGCAACATATGCCCACCGCTCCACCCAACACATACCCACCGCTCCACCCCAACATACATCTCTGTTCCACCCCAACACATGCCCACCACTCCACCCCAACACATACCCCACTGCTCCGCCAAACACATGCCCACCGCAACATACATCACCGCTCCATGTCCACCACTTTACCCCATCACATACCCACTGCATACCCTCTGCTCCACCCAATATATACCCACTGCTTCACCGCAACACATACCCCACTTATCCACTTAACACATACCCCACTGCATACCCTCTGCTCCACCAAACATATGCCCACTGCTCCACCCAACACATGTCCACAGCTTTACCCCAACACATACCCACTGCTCCACCCAACACATACCCTCTGCTCCACCCAACATACATCACTGCTCCACCCAACACATACCCCACCCCATCACACACACTGCTCCACCCCAACACATACCCACTGCAGTGCATACCCTCTGCTACACCCAACATATAACCCACTGCTCCACCCAACACATGCACACCGCTCCAGCCAATAAATGATCACTGCTCCACCCCAATACATTGCACTTGTTGATGGAATGATATGTCTATAAGTTGTTATAATCATATAATTATGATATATATATTACTATGAAAAAATGTTCAGTTACTTAGAAAGCAAAATTGCAAGATCAACTACAACTTGTGATAGGACAAAGTCAACAGTTACAAATATTTGATTATGTCAGAAGGTCCCCAAAACTGATCAGATCTGTTTATTATGCCTATTTGTACAGCTTGATTATATATACAAAGTGTTTAAAGAGTATCTGTAATGTAATCAGAAGAGACCATTCTGACAGACAGAACTCGTGTCATCTCAGAGTCACCCTGAGAGATGGAAAATACCATCATTAAAACACACACCCATTAAAACACACACCCATGGCTCCACCCAACACATGCCCAACACTCCACCCAACACATGCCCAACACATGCCCAACACTCCACCCAACACATGCCCAACACTCCACCCAACACATGCCCAACACATGCCCAACACTCCACCCAACACATGCCCAACACTCCACCCAACACATGCCCAACACTCCACCCAACACATGCCCAACACTCCACCCAACACATGCCCAACACTCCACCCAACATATGCCCAACACTCCACCCAACACATGCCCAACACTCCACCCAACATATGCCCAACACTCCACCCAACACAGGCCCAACACTCCACCCAACACTCCACCCAACACATGCCCAACACTCCGCCCAACACATGCCCAACACTCCGCCCAACACATGCCCAACACTCCGCCCAACACATGCCCAACACTCCGCCCAACACTCCACCCAACACATGCCTATCCCCAGCTCCAAACCCCCCAACACACCACCAACCTATTGCCAGCTCCAAACCCCCCCAACACACTTCCCCCCCCCCGCCCAACACACCAACACTATCACACTGTCACTGGCTCCAAACCCCCCCCCCCCAACACTCCACCAACCTATCCCTATCCCCAGCTCCAAACCCCCCAACACTCCACCAACCTATCCCTATCCCGGGTCCAAACTCTCCCAACACTCCACAAACCTATCCCCGCTACAACCCCCCCCCCCCTAACACTCCACCAACCTATCCCTATCCTGGCTCCAAACCCCCCAACACTCCACCAACCTATTGCCGGCTCCAAACCCCCCAACACTCCACCAACCTATCCATGCCTCCATCTATTTCAGATAATAAAGTATAAATGGTCTCTCTGTATCCCCCGGGATGGTCACTCTTATATCAGATCTGCAGAGTGATGACGACTCTGATCACAGGAAGTCCTGGATGTGGAGCAAATTATGAATATCACAGAGGAAGATTTTACAATGTATACAAACTTCACATTGTTACACATAGGAATAGATGCAGGAACCCCAATCACTATTACAGCCCCCCCTGTATCACGATCAGGACCGCTAACATCACTAAGAGACACTCAGGCTTGAAATGTAACTCCACTTTTATTAACTCTGACCCCCAGCCTTAAAACCCCCCCCACCTACCCATACCAGACAAGGAACCCCCTAAATAGGTGCTGATGCAAAGTCAGACATGGGCCAATCACCTACTCTGATATCCGACTCTCCGTCAGCATCCAGTGTTGGGGGGGGGGTTCCTTGTCCGATGCGGGAAGGTCAGAGGGAGGTCATTCTAGTGATTGATGCCATGGGGAAGGAGGTGATTAAGGACTGTATATACAGTATGCTGGCTATGGGGGAGGGGGTAGGGGGGCTGTATATATGGTTTATATATAATCTAATATATTATATTTTTTTTCCTCGCCCTGACATATATATATATATTTTTATATTGAAATAAGCTATCTTAAAATTTATATATATACATATAAAATATATATATATATATATATTATATATATATATATATATATAACTAATATATATATATATATATATATATATATAACTAATATATTATATATATATATATATATATATATATATATAACTAATATATATAATATATATATATAATATATATATATATTATATAACTAATATATTATATATATATATATTACTAATATATATATATATATATATATATATATTACTAATATATATATATATATATATATATATATATATATTACTAATATATATATATATATATATATATATATATATATATATATATATATATATATAATAAAATAAATAAAATAAATATGTGTGTGTATTTTGGTTCTATTAGCCTGTGTAAATGGAGGCAGCAGACAGCCGCGGCCTCGATTACCGGCCGGCGCGGCCCGACGCAATCCCGGGCCGAGGAGGGGGGTCCGCACCGAGACAGGATACCCCAGATGGGCTGCCCCGGGCGCCAGGTCACTAATTCTAGTCGCCATGGCGCCCTGGCGCCTGGGGATTGTCGAGCCCTGGAAGGTATATACAGTATGCTGGCTGTGGGGGAGGGGGGAGGGGGGGGAGTAGAATCATAAAGAGTCCTATTATTGCTGGCTCTTAGATTTTGAGGCGATCGCCCCCCCCCCCCCCCCCAGACCTGGAGGATGCAAAAAGATTTCTTATGGTTGACCTCAGTTCACCTCAATGTAAACAATTCCTTTATCCTGTGTATATACTGCGTGGCCCCATATGTACTCAATGACCCCATATGTACAGTGTGGCCCCATATGTACAGTGTGGCCCCATATGTACTCAATGACCCCCATATGTACAGTGTGGCCCTATATGTACTCAATGACCCCATATGTACAGTGTGGCCCCATATGTACAGTGTGGCCCCCGTATATACAGTGTGGCCCTGCATATCTGATGTGGTTCCATATGTACTGTGTGACCCCGTATATGCACTGTATGACCCAATATGTACAGTGTGGCCCCATATGTACTGTGTGACCCCATATGTACTGTGTGACCCCATATGTACTGTGTGGCCCCGTATATACTGTGTGGCCCTGCATGTCCGATGTGGTTCCATATGTACTGTGTGACCCCGTATGTACTGTATGGACCCACATGTACTGTGTGGCCCCGTATGTACTGTGTGACCCCGTATGTACTGTGTGGCCCCGTATATACTGTGTGGCCCCGTATATACTGTGTGGCCCTGCATGTCCCATGTGGTTCCATATGTACTGTGGCCCCGTATGTACTGTGTGGCCCCGTATGTACTGTGTGGCCCCGTATGTACTGTGTGACCCCATATGTACTGTGTGACCCCATATGTACTGTGTGACCCCGTATGTACTGTGTGACCCCGTATGTACTGTGTGACCCCGTATGTACTGTGTGGCCCCGTATGTACTGTGTGGCCCCGTATGTACTGTGTGGCCCCGTATGTACTGTGTGGCCCCGTATATACTGTGTGGCCCCGTATATACTGTGTGGCCCCGTATAAACTGTGTGGCCCCGTATATACTGTGTGGCCCCGTATATACTGTGTGGCCCCGTATATACTGTGTGGCCCTGCATGTCCAATGTGGTTCCATATGTACTGTGTGACCCCGTATATGCACTGTATGACCCCATATGTACAGTGTGGCCCCGTATGTACTGTGTGGCCCCGTATATACTGTGTGGCCCCGTATATACTGTGTGGCCCCGTATATACTGTGTGGCCCCGTATATACTGTGTGGCCCCGCATGTCCGATGTGGTTCCATATGTACTGTGGCCCCGTATGTACTGTGTGGCCCTGTATGGCCGTTGTGACCCCATATGTACTGTGTGGCCCCGTATATACTGTGTGGCCCTGCATGTCCGATGTGGTTCCATATGTTTTGTGTGACCCTGTATGTACTGTGTGGCCCCGCATGTACTGTGTAAACCCACATGTACTGTGTGAACCCGCATGTACTGTGTGAACCCGCATGTACTGTGTGGCCCTGTATGTACTGTGTGGCCCTGTATGGCCGCTGTGACCCCATATGTACTGTGTGGCCCCGTATGTACTGTGTGGCCCTGTATGGCCGCTGTGACCCCATATGTACTGTGTGGCCCCGCATGTACTGTGTGGCCCCGTATGTACTGTGTGAACCCGCATGTACTATTGACAAACTGTAACCAAATGTTCCCGGCTTCGTTCAGCGGGCAGACGTTCTCACTGAACCCAAATAACCTCAACATACCACAAACCCCGAGACTGCGCAATCTGCAGACGCGGCGGATCTCTGGCAGGAGGTGGAAGGATGACAAGGAAAAGAAATAAGACGACTGATGTGTCCAGAATGAGATTTAATAACCTCACAGAAACCAGCAGAGTTCAGGAAGCATTCAGTCCAGTCTGAGAGCCGACAGTCATTCAGAACGATACAATGATCCATTTCCGGGATCTCGCCCGGCACTCTGTATGGAAAGGACGAAGAATTATAAAAAGGAAAAAAGAATTATATTTTTAAGCTTCCTGTTCCTTTATACAGAACAGGCCTTCCCGCTCCTCGCGGTCACCATGCCCCGCGGCGGCGGCGAGCGGCGACACGGCGCGTCCGATGAGTGTTACAATTCCCACCGCTGAGCCCCCACCCCCCGCGCCAAGAAATAAAGAAAACATCCCGCGGCTCCCCGCCGTCTCCGTGTGATAAAAGGGAAGAACCAGCGACTGTTTACACAACTTCACACGAAGGCGAGTCTGCGGAGAGCGGGGGAACCGCGGCGTACAGGGCGCCCCCCCTGGAGAACGCACACCCCCACCCCGGAGAACACACACCCCCCACGGTCAGACACTCCTGAACCTTTTCTGGAATGAAGCTGTGTGGTTAACCCTTGTGTGGTCAAGGGGAGTTTGCAGAGCATTCTGGGAGATTGGTCCCCCCCCCACCCCCCCCCCCATTGCTTCATTGACATGCGGCGGCGTCCTCATCAGAGACCTCGCTGCGCTGTCCCACGCTCTGCCCACCGCTCCTCGTACCGCTTTGTCCTCTCTATTGTCCCGGCGCCATGTATAGAGCCTCAGCTTTATTAATACTGGAGAATGGCGCTATCACCTCCGAAGGACAGTCCCCCCACCCCCACCCCATTCATTCACCTATTAATATGCAAAGCCAGGCTGGAGAACCGGCCCAAAGAAACCCCAAATATTATCCCAGGCCAGCGCCCCTCCCCCCCCCTCGCTCCGCGTCCTTGGAGGACTCGGCTATTATATTATCATTTATAACAACCTTCAGATTCAAGAAACAATTAAAGACCCGGACTTTTCTGACACTTTTTGTTTACAAGTTTAAATCGGTATTTTTTGCTAGAAAATTACTTCTAACCCCCAAACATATTATATATAAATATATTTTAGCAGAGACCCTAAGGAATAAAACGGCGGGCATATTTTTCAAACTCAGTGTTTACAAGTTAAAATAATTTTTTATTTTTTTTGCTAGAAAATTACTTAGAACCCCCAAACACATACATATATTATATATATATATATATATATATATATTTTTATATATTATAATATATATTATATATATATTTTTTTTTTTTTTCCCCAGACACCCTAGAGATTATAATGGCAGTCATTGCATTTGGCGGTCACCGTATTTGCGCAGCCGTCTTACAAGCGCAATTCTTTTTGGAAAAAAAATTACTTTTTTTTTTTTTCTTATTAAAAACTAAGACCACAATAAAGTTAGCCCATTTTTTTTTTTTTTTTTTATATTGTGAAATATAATGTTACGCTGAGTAAATTGATACCAACATGTCACGCTTCAAAATTGCACCCGCTCGTGGAATAGCGACAAAAACTTTGACCCTTGAAAATCTCCATAGGCATTTAAAAATCTCTACAGGTTACCAGTTTTGAGTTACAGAGGAGGTCTAGTGATAGAATTATTGCTCTCATTCCAACGATCGTAGCGATACCTCGCATGTGTGGTTTAAACAGTTTTCCTGTGCAGGCATGACTTACATATGCGTTAGTTTCCGCGTGCGAGCTCGGCGGGACGGGCGCTTTACATTTTTTTCCCCTCAGAACTTACACATAAATGCAATAATAAATAAAGGGGCCCCCGGCCAGATCCCGCCCCCCCCCCACCCTATGTGAATGAGTATCGGTTCTTCTCCGCTCTCCTGTTCTTCTCCGCTCTCCTGTTCTTCTCCGCTCTCCTGTTCTTCTCCGCTCTCCTGTTCTTCTCCGCTCTCCTGTGATGTCTTCTAGCCCTCTCCAGTTCATCTCCCTTTGTCCGCGGTCTTCTCACTCTTTTCCCGGGTCTTCTCCGATGTCTTCTGCCAGGTCTTCTCCGCTGTCTTCTCATTCTTTTTCCGGGTCAGTCTTCTCTGCGGTCTTCTCACTCTTTTGCCGGCTCTTCTCCGCTGTCTTCTCACTCTTTTGCCGGCTCTTCTCCGCTGTCTTCTCACTCTTTTGCCGGCTCTTCTCCGCTGTCTTCTTACTCTTTTGCCGGCTCTTCTCCGCTGTCTTCTCACTCTTTTGCCGGCTCTTCTCCGCTGTCTTCTCACTCTTTTGCCGGCTCTTCTCCGCTGTCTTCTCCCTCTGTTCTAGTGATGTTGACACAACGCTCTCTCCCGCTCTAATGCTGGGTGCGCGGTGTGCCACTACTTATATTGGCATGGGGCGGGGTCATTGGGTGAAATCATCTGGAGGCCCACCCCCTTATGACATCACCACTCAGGGCATGATGGGTGGTGACATAAGGGACGGACCTCTGGTGACCCCCGCCCCATGCCAAGTAGGGGCACACCGTGCACCCAGCATTAGAGCGGAAGAGAGCGTTGCGTCAACATCGGAAGAACAGAGGCAGAAGACAGCAGAGAGGAGCCAGCAGAGGCAAAAGACAGCGGAGAGGACTAGAAGACCCAACAGAAGACAGCGGAGAGAGGACTAGAAGACCCAGCAGAAGACAGCGGAGAGGACTAGAAGACCCAGCAGAAGACAGCGGAGAGGACTAGAAGACCCAGCAGAAGACAGCGGAGAGGACTAGAAGACCCAGCAGAAGACAGCGGAGAGGACTAGAAGACCCAGCAGAAGACAGCGGAGAGAGGACTAGAAGACCCAGCAGAAGACAGCGGAGAGGACTAGAAGACCCAGCAGAAGACAGCGGAGAGGACTAGAAGACCCAGCAGAAGACAGCGGAGAGGACTAGAAGACCCAGCAGAAGACAGCGGAGAGGACTAGAAGACATTAGCGGAGAAGACATGGAGAGGGGTGAAGAAATCCAACACGACGCTGGAGCAGAATAAAATGACTTTAAAAATCTGTGTACTGTGTTTTATTTTGGACACTTTTTTTAAAAATTTTTTTTAGGTGAATAGGTAGGGGTACAATGTACCGATACTCATTCACATAGGGTGGGGGGCCAGGATCTGGGGCCCCCTTGTTAAAGAAGCCTTCCAGATTCTGATAAGCATCCCGCCCACAGACCCCCACAACCAACGGCCAGGGTTGTCGGGAAGAGGCCCTTGTTCTCATCAACATGGGGACAAGGTGCTTTAGAGTGGGGGGGCGCAGGCACCCCTTGCCCCAAAGCACCCTCCCCCCCCCCATGTTGAGGGCATGCGGCCTGGTCATTTCCTGACCTGCCAGGCTGTGTGCTCGGATAAGGGTCTGGTTTGGATTTTTTTTGGGGGGGGGGGGCGGGGTTTCAGCGTGGGAGTTCCCCTTAAAATCCATACCAGATTGAAGGGTCTGGTATGCTCTTGGAGGGGGAACCCATACTGTTTTTTTTTTTTTTCATTTGGCGCGGAGTTCCCCTACAAGATCATCAGAGAGAAAAGTCACATGCCAAAGTCGGATCAGTAAAGACGGAGATCCGACTTCAGTGATATTCAGGGAGTACCTTGAAGTCGTACGAATATGAACGGTTGTCATTGGAAATCATGGGGAACGACTCCCCAATGGGATACAGACAGGGGAAAAATAAATGCCAGGGGTTCTAACCTTTCTTTATGGTTTTAAATGCTGCAGGAAAAGTTTTGGTTCTATTCCACACGATCGATGACAACATTGCAGTCTGGAGGGAAGATTTTCTCTTTCATTCAAATGGGAAGAAAAAAGGAAAATCCTTCAGTAAACATTCGGCATCCGGCCAATCCGAACATGAAAGACGAAGATTTACATCAAAGAGATACAAATGTATCCAAATATTTACTGAGCGATAGAAATAGAAACAGGTTTCTGGCCTAGACCTAAATGATGTCATACATCCCAGGAGTCTTCATGGGAGGAGGGGCTTCCTCAGCTAAGCACAACCTCCTGCCTGCGCGCCTGAGCTAAGGGCAGATGGATTCCAGGAAGTAAATGAATCATCTGCCCTTATTCAAGATGGCCACAGCTAAAAGTGCTAGGTGGGTGATTTCTCTGGATGGAGACATGCAGAGATGGGTGGAGACATGGATGGATGGAGAGATGGGTGGAGAGATGGGTGGAGACATGGATGGAGAGATGGGTGGAGAGATGGGTGGATGGAGAGATGGATGGGTGGAGACATGGATGGATGGAGACATGGGTGGAGACATGGATGGATGGAGAGATGGATGGATGGAGAGATGGGTGGAGACATGGATGGATGGAGAGATGGGTGGAGACATGGATGGATGGAGAGATGGGTGGAGACATGGGTGGAGACATGGATGGGTGGAGAGATGGGTGGATGGAGAGATGGGTGGGATGGATGGATGGAGAGATGGGTGGAGAGATGGATGGATGGGTGGAGAGATGGATGGATGGAGAGATGGATGGAGAGATGGATGGAGTGATGGATGGATGGAGAGATGGATGGGTGGAGACATGGATGGATGGAGAGATGGATGGATGGAGAGATGGATGGATGGAGAGATGGGTGGAGACATGGATGGATGGAGAGATGGGTGGATGGAGACATGGGTGGATGGAGATATGGGTGGAGACATGGATGGATGGAGAGATGGATGGATGGAGAGATGGATGGAGAGATGGATGGATGGAGAGATGGGTGGAGACATGGATGGGTGGAGAGATGGGTGGAGACATGGATGGATGGAGAGATGGATGGATGGAGAGATGGATGGGTGGAGAGATGGGTGGAGACATGGATGGATGGAGAGATGGGTGGAGACATGGATGGGTGGAGAGATGGGTGGAGACATGGATGGATGGAGAGATGGGTGGAGACATGGATGGGTGGAGAGATGGGTGGAGACATGGATGGGTGGAGAAACTGAGGAAATGCTTTCTCCTGCCTGCAGCAGACTGATGACATCATCTCATCCTAGGCACAGTCTAGTGATCAGTGGAAGATGATGAAGTGGTGGGATAGGTGTAGATGGACAGAGAATGCCACTGCGAAGGACAAATGTGAAAACATTAATGTAATGACACATTGTAGAATATATCTGATGACAGGTCCTCTTTAATGATCTCCATGGAGCGCTCTGGCACCGGGGTCCTGCACAGCGCTGACACCACAGACAATGCTCCAGATCTGTATGCGGGACGATCACCTCCCTGAGCATTCTGCATGACAAGCAGGGAGCCCTCCCCTCCTCCAGCCTCTTTATTTACCCCCCACCCCACCCCCGCTGCTTTACAAGCCAACTGCAATTAGTAATCCCAGCAGAAAGTCGCCCCCCTCAACCCCCCCCCTCAACCCCCCCCCCCCCCCCCCCCCCCCCCCCCCCCCCTCCCCCCCCCCCCCCCCCCTCACACCCCCCCCCCCCCCCCCTCAACCCCCCCCCTAATCTTTTCTGGGCTCATCAGTGTCGGAATTGTTGGCGATGACAGGCGGGGGTGGGGTGGGGATGGAGACAGGCCCCTCATCCCATAATTCAAATCAACAGAGTAATTATATCAAATATTCTATTTATAGATCAGGAAGAATCCCCCCCCCCACCGAGACCCCAAAACTACAACTTCCCTTTTCTGTGTTAAACTCTCCCCCCCCCCAGTCTTGCACAGGTGTAGCGGCTCCTCCCCTCCAGTCTTGCACAGGTGTAGCGGCTCCTCCCCCCCAGTCTTGCACAGGTGTAGCGGCTCCTCCCCTCCAGTCTTGCACAGGTGTAGCGGCTCCTCCCCTCCAGTCTTGCACAGGTGTAGCGGCTCCTCCCCCTCCAGTCTTGCACAGGTGTAGCGGCTCCTCCCCCCCAGTCTTGCACAGGTGTAGCGGCTCCTCTCCTGGACTGAAATGGTTTCCTCTGATTTCACTGCACACTGTGAGCTTCTCACCATGTGCATTAGAATATGCAGCACGTTAGAGAGAGCCCCGCCCCATTCCTGGCTGGAGGACATCCAGTATCATGTAGCTCTTTCCTCCCCAGCTGTGCCCATTAGTTCCAGGTGGAGTTCTATTCATAAGGAGGGGGGAGGAGTTTGCAGCACATGACAGAACAGGGAGTGATCTCTGCAGTGCTGACAATGGCGGACATTGGGGAATGTTCTGTACATCCGCTGTATATGACTGGAGAGGTTTATAATACAAATCACTGATTACAGTCCCCCCCCCCCCCCGGAGTCTGAGAGACGATTATATATAATTACAGAGTCCTCTGATTATAATGTTCTGTGTCTCTCATCCCTCAGGATTAATAATAGAGATGAAGGGAATTCCAGGGCCCCCCCAATGACTCCAACAAGACCGCCCAGAGCCGAGGAATGTCACCAATCACAGCACATCCAACAGAGAGAGCACAGAGCGAGCATACACAGAGCACAGAGAGCGAGCATACACAGAGCACACAGAGAGCGCACAGAGAGAGCATACACAGAGCACAGAGAGCGAGCATACACAGAGCGCACAGAGAGCGAGCATACACAGAGCGCACAGAGAGCGAGCATACACAGAGCGAGCATACACAGAGCGCACAGAGAGCGAGCATACACAGAGCGCACAGAGAGCGAGCATACACAGAGCGCACAGAGAGCGAGCATACACAGAGCGCACAGAGAGCGAGCATACACAGAGCGCACAGAGAGCGAGCATACACAGAACGCACAGAGAGCGAGCATACACAGAGCGCACAGAGAGCGAGCATACACAGAGCGCACAGAGAGCACAGAGAGCGAGCATACACAGAGCGCACAGAGAGCGAGCATACACAGAGCGCACAGAGCGCACAGAGAGCGAGCATACACAGAGCGCACAGAGAGCGAGCATACACAGAGCGCACAGAGAGCGAGCATACACAGAGCGCACAGAGAGCGAGCATACACAGAGCGCACAGAGAGCGAGCATACACAGAGCGCACAGAGAGCGAGCATACACAGAGCGCACAGAGAGCGAGCATACACAGAGCGCACAGAGAGCGAGCATACACAGAGCGCACAGAGAGCGAGCATACACAGAGCGCCCAGAGAGCGAGCATACACAGAGCGCCCAGAGAGCGAGCATACACAGAGCGCCCAGAGAGCGAGCATACACAGAGCGCCCAGAGAGCGAGCATACACAGAGCGCCCAGAGAGCGAGCATACACAGAGCGCCCAGAGAGCGAGCATACACAGAGCGCCCAGAGAGCGAGCATACACAGAGCGCACAGAGAGCGAGCATACACAGAGCGCCCAGAGAGCGAGCATACACAGAGCGCCCAGAGAGCGAGCATACACAGAGCACCCAGAGAGCGAGCATACACAGAGCACCCAGAGAGCGCATACACAGAGCGCACAGAGAGCGAGCATACACAGAGCGCACAGAGAGCGAGCATACACAGAGCGCACAGAGAGCGAGCATGCACAGAGAGCGAGCATACACAGAGCGCACAGAGAGCGAGCATACACAGAGCACACAGAGAGCACACAGAGAGCGAGCATACACAGAGCGCACAGAGAGAGCATACACAGAGCACACAGAGAGTATACACAGAGCGCACAGAGAGAGCATACACAGAGCGCACAGAGAGAGCATACACAGAGCGCACAGAGAGCGAGCATACACAGAGCACACAGAGAGCGAGCATACACAGAGCACACAGAGAGCGAGCATACACAGAGCACACAGAGAGCGAGCATACACAGAGCACACAGAGAGCGAGCATACACAGAGCACACAGAGAGCGAGCATACACAGAGCACACAGAGAGCGAGCATACACAGAGCACACAGAGAGCGAGCATACACAGAGCACACAGAGAGCGAGCATACACAGAGCACACAGAGAGCGAGCATACACAGAGCACACAGAGAGCGAGCATACACAGAGCACACAGAGAGAGAGCATACACAGAGCACACAGAGAGAGCATACACAGAGCACACAGAGAGAGCATACACAGGAGCACACAGAGAGAGCATACACAGAGCACACAGAGAGAGCATACACAGAGCACACAGAGAGAGCATACACAGAGCACACAGAGAGAGCATACACAGAGCACACAGAGAGAGCATACACAGAGCACACAGAGAGAGCATACACAGAGCACACAGAGAGAGCATACAGCACACAGAGAGAGCATACACAGAGCACACAGAGAGTGCATACACAGAGCACACAGAGAGAGCATACACAGAGCACACAGAGAGAGCATACAGCACACAGAGAGAGCATACACAGAGCACACAGAGAGAGCATACAGCACACAGAGAGAGCATACACAGAGCACACAGAGAGTGCATACACAGAGCACACAGAGAGAGCATACAGCACACAGAGAGAGCATACACAGAGAGAGCATACACAGAGCACACAGAGAGTGCATACACAGAGCACACAGAGAGAGCACACAGCACACAGAGAGAGCAGACACAGAGCACACAGAGAGAGCATACACAGAGCACAGGGAGCGCAAAGAGAGCACACATGCACACTCCTGACCCCTTCGCTCTGTGCATTACACACTCCTGACCCCTGCGCTCTGTGCATTACACACTCCTGACCCCTGGCTCTGGCAGGACAATATATCATACAGATATGTTGATGTATTTTCTAAGTTATGAGTTTTATAGGATTCTAATAAATGTAATATTTTTATCTTAATGTGAGATCCACTCTTTTCCTAATCCGAGGTTTAGTGACAAACATAAAAATCCTTTATTTTTTCCATTCTTTGTTCAGTTTTTTGCTCCTATGTCTTTGGATGCTGTGCCACGCTCTGCACCATACATCTCCAATTTCTCTGTTACATATTGAGGGGCACTGCAGTCCACTGCGGGAGGTTGGAGGGCACTGTGGGGGCCTGGGGGCACTGTGAGATATTGAGGGGCACTACAGCCCACTATGGGAAGTTGGCAGGCACTGTGGGCACAGAGGGGGCATGGGGGCAATGTGAGATATTGAGGGGCACTACAGCCCACTATGGGAAGTTGGCAGGCACTATGGGCACAGAGAGGGCATGGGGGCAATGTGAGATATTGAGGGGCACTGTGGGCACCAAGGGGGCCTCAAATCACTGTGGGACATTGAGGGGCACTGTGGGCATCTAGGGGGTCTGGGAACACTGTGGGACATTGAGGGGCACTAGAGCCCACAATGGGAAGTTGGTGGGCACTGTGGGGGCCTGGGGGCACTGTCACACATTGCGGGGCACTGCAGCCCACTATGGGAAGTTGGCGGGCACTATGGGCACCGAGGGGGCTTGGGAGCACTGTGGGCCATTGGGAGGCACTGTGGGCATCTAGGGGATCTGGGAACACTGTGGGACATTAAAGGGGTACTACAGCTCACTATGGGAAGTTGCCAGGCACATGTGAGATATTAAGGGGCACTGAAGCCCACTACGGGAGGTTGGCAAGCACTGTGGGCACTTAGGGGACCTGGGGGCACTGTGAGACATTGAGGGGCACTACAGCCCACTATGGGAAGTTGGCAGGCACTGTGGGCATCTAGGGGGTCTGGGAACACTGTGGGACATTGAGGGGCACTACAGCCCACTATGGGAAGTTGGCAGGCACTATGGGCACAGAGGGGGCATTGTGAAATATTGAGGGGCACTGCAGGCCCTTATGGGAAGATGGCGAGCACTGTGGGCACCAAGGGGGCCTCGAAGCACTGTGAGACATCGAGGGGCACTACAGCCCACCGTGGGAGGTTGGTGGGCACTGTGGGCACCAACCATACAGCTTCTAGTTATCTGACCCCCCGACACGGATTGACTCAGCCATCCACGGGACGTGTCGGAGCTCTTGAGGAATCTGACATGAACCTTTGATGCCACACAGCCGCTTCCCAGAAGTCTGCGCCCAGTCACCGCCGGCTACACTCCATGTTTTCTTTCCTCTATTTTTAGCCTCCCAACGAAATCCTGATGTTTGGCCGCAAAATAATTGTGATTCCTGGAGAGCGGCCAGCGGACAGCGCCGCATCAACGTTTCCAAACACTGGTGTACCGGGCGGAAACTTTCCACCCCTCCCCCTTTGTATCGCAAACAGGATCTGCGAACCTCAGTTAAAAAACACTCAGGCTTAAAGGGTAACTCCGCTTTTATTAAATCCGACCTCCGGATGGCCAAGTCCACATTTCTGACGATGCGTCACGTTACGCCCCTGGCCACATTATGCAACCCGCACCCCCCTCCGCTAAACCCAACGGCTCTTCTTCCTGCAACATCCGTTTTGTTTTTAATTCGGTGTGCCCGAGCATGGCTCCGCCCCCACACAGCCACGTTATACAGTTACAGATTTGTGAATGGAAAACTACAAGTTCCATCGGCCCCCCTGCAGGTGAAAAGACAGAGCTTTTGATAGAGCACAAGCGCGATGACGTTGCTGCACCCGCAGCCCAGCGACACTCCCTCCAGCCCTAGAATTGTAAAGCGCTGAGTCTGCGGGAGTCTGGAGGGAGAGTCTGCGGGAGTCTGGAGGGAGAGTCTGCGGGAGTCTGGAGGGAGAGTCTGCGGGAGTCTGGAGGGAGAGTCTGCGGGAGTCTGGAGGGAGAGTCTGCGGGAGTCTGGAGGGAGAGTCTGCGGGAGTCTGGAGGGAGAGTCTGCGGGAGTCTGGAGGGAGAGTCTGCGGGAGTCTGGAGGGAGAGTCTGCGGGAGTCTGGAGGAAGAGTCTGCGGGAGTCTGGAGGAAGAGTCTGCGGGAGCCTGGAGGAAGAGTCTGCGGGAGCCTGGAGGAAGAGTCTGCAGGAGTCTGAGTATTGCACCCGCCGTCCATGGCTTTGCAGGCTCCAATGCAAATTAGATTTTTACAAAAAGGTGGAATATTTTAGGGGTTTCTACACTTTTGTGTGAAAAAAAAAAGTAGCAAAATAATAACAATTATATAGGGAATACAATTGCTACACAAGTCATATTATAATTGAAAGTTATTAAAAATGTCCTTCCCCTTTCCATCTGCAGCCGCTGTCATTTTCTGTAAGATGCAACATGGCCACCAGGAGGCGCTCTGTACACAGACACTATACAGAAATTATTATTATTTTTTATACAGGATTTATATGGCGCCAACAGTTTACAACTTGAGGGTAGGCAGTACAATACACTTTAATACATTAGGAATCAGAGGGCCCTGATCCTTAGAGCTTACAATCCAAGAAATGGCATTTCCTGCTTGTGTGATTGGCTCACCGATTTTCCCAGAAGTCTGCACTAAGATACAAATCTGATTTTGGGCATCCCCTGCAACACAAATGTCATTTTTGGTAAGATATTCCCAATGGGGGAAAAAAAATAAAAAATCATGTTCCTCATTAGAACCCTGCAGGTGCAGCAGCTGATTGATAATTATAACGCCACCTCCATACAGATTCAGATCACCCAGGAGTTTATTTATAAAAAAAAAAAAAATAAAAGGGGAAGTTACTTTTTAAAACTAGGAGATCTTATCAGTGGCGGCTGCAGCTCCATCTTTTTTTTTTTTTTGGGGGGGGGGGGGGGGGGGGGGTTGTTTTGCCGCTCCCCCCAAAAAATAAAAGATGGAGCTCCAGCCGCCACTGATAAGATCTCCTAGTTTTAAAAAGTAACTTCACTTTTTTTTTTTTAGAAATAAACTCCTGGGTGATCTGAATCTGTATGGAGGTGGCGTTATAATTATCAATCAGCTGCTGCACCTGCAGGGTTCTAATGAGGAACATGGTTTTTTTTCCCCCATTGGGAATATCTTACCAAAAATGACATTTGTGTTGCAGGGGATGCCCAAAATCAGATTTGTATCTTAGTCAGCTTTTTCTCCTGACCGATCTGGTCTCAAGACCCACTTCCTGTCCTGATTGGCTGGGAGGAGAAGCCAATAGGAAGCCAATAGCGAGCGTTTATTCGCTAATGTCACAAGTGGGTGAGCTCGGGGTGCAGCGCTCTGCGCCCAACACCTTTTTGAAGCCAATTAGAGCCTCAAGCGCTAATCATGTGCTTCCAAAATAAAAAAAAAAAAGCTCAGAGATCCCCGCGCCCCCTATGGACCGGCCGCCACTGGATCTTCTGTGCTGTGAGTACCGTAATAATGCAGCACTCAATAAGACCCCTTTCACATTGGGGTGTTTTTCAGGCGCTTTAGCGTTAAAAAAAGTGCCTGAACGAAGCCTCATTTGCAATCCCAATGTGAAAGTCCGAGAGCCTTCACACCGAGGCGCTGCGCTGGCAGGGCGTCAAAAAAAAGTCCTGCAGCAGCTTCTTTGCAGCGCGTTTGGAGCGGTGAATACACGGCTCCTAAAGCGCCTCTTCCCATTGTAATCAATGGGCAGCGCCTGCAAAACGCATGCAAAGCGCTTTTGGCATCGGCGCTTTGTGGACACTTTTAACCCTTTTTTGGCCACTAGCAGGGGTTAGAAGCGCCCCACTAGTGCTCGAAAAACGCTGGTAAAGCGCTGCTAGTTTAATCGGCGCTTTACAAGCATTTTTCGGGCGCTGGCAGTGTGAAAGGGCTCTTAAAGCACTCGGGCTTTCACATTGGGATTGCAGATGAGGCTTCTTTCAAGCGTTTTACAGGCGCTTTTTTTTTTTTTACCGCTAAAGCACCTGAAAAACGCCTAAAAAATGCCCCAGTGGGAAAGGGGTCTAGGAGCCCTTTCTCACTGCCAGCGCCCGAAAAACGTTCGTAAAGCTCCGCTTAAACTAGCAGTGCTTTACCAGCGTTTTTCGAGTGCTAGTGGGGCGCTTTTAACCCCCTGTTAGTGGCCAAATAAAGGGTTAAAAGCACCCACAAAGCGCTGATGCCAAAAGCGCTTTTTAGGCGTTTTGCAGGCGCTTCCAATTGATTTCAATGGGAAGGGGCGCTTTAGGAGCCGTGTATTCACCGCTCCAAAAGCGCTGCAAAGAAGCTGCTTGCAGGACTTTTTTTGACGCCCGGCCAGCGCAGCGCCTCAGTGTGAAAGCACTCGGGCTTTCACATTGGGATTGCAGTTGCGGCTTCTTTTCAGGCGCTTTTTTTAACGCTAAAGCGCCTGAAAAAACGCCCCAGTTTTAAAGGGGTCTCAGTGGGAAAGGGGTCTCAGTGGGAAAGGGGTCTCAGTGGGAAAGGGGTCTCAGTGGGAAAGGGGTCTCAGTGGGAAAGGGGTCTCAGTGCAGAACCAGGAAAATAAAAATATTACTCAAAAAAGGAGCGCAATCTCACATAAAATGTATCAAATAAAAACATAAAAAGATAGGAATTTAGGAAACTTGACACAATACAATACTACACATGAATATTATGGATTATAGAAGATTTATAAAGCGCCAGCAGTGTGCGCAGCGCTGTACAACACGAGGACAGACAGTTACCATACAATACAGGGGGGGATCGGAGGGGCCTGATCCGGAGAGCTTACAATCTAGAATAGGATCACAAACTGCCACTAAAACTAAATGAATAAATCAAAGATATCAATAAAAATAAAAATACAGTCCATCCCCCGACTTGGACACTCGGCGTGGAAAGTCATTTTATTTTTACCGATATCTTCGATTATTTCGGTCACAATGTAGTCGTTTTGTTTGATCACCTAATAAAAATTGTCACTTTTCCTTAATTTACATTTTTTTTTTCATTAAAAAGGCAGTAAAAAAAATAAAATAAATCTTTCATCTCTCAGTAATTTCCCGTCAGTCATTAATCCATTCGATCGTCTGCCCTCCATACTGCAGTGAATGGCGGGGATTGTACATGATGTATAGAGCCGATTCAGGGGCTCTGCGACTGCAGTGACCCAGTTTAATTACCCCCCCCAGCGTCTGTCTCCCCCCCCCCCCCCCAGACAGACTCTGCCACTTAACCCTTTACTAAATACAATTCTCCCTCCCCCTCTATAGATGGAGGATCAGGAAAATCATTTTTATTTTTTTTTATAAAAAATAAAATGAAGACACAAAATTCTTCTGTAGAAAAACGCGACGGATAAAAATAATGTATTTGGGAGGAAAATATACAAAAAGTGTTACAATTTCTACAAGTTATCAACCAAATAAATACCGACTGCCAAATAAAGATCTGTGTATGTAAGACAGAATTATTCCCCATTCACACTTGTGTGACCAGTCATGTGACCCCCCCTGGACCCCGAAGTCGCATGACAAGTCGCACCCCCCATGTTTCTCAATGAGTTCCGTTCATATCTGTGCGACTTGGGCCCCTTTTACACTTGTGCGACCTGAAAGTCGCGCGATTTTCCTGCGACTTTGAGGCGTCTTGAAGCAATTTCCTGTGTAATCTGGAGATCGATGGACCGGAAGTCGCATCAGAGTCAGACCAAAGTAGTGCAGGGAGTACTTTGAAGTCGCACAGATATGAACGGTACTTATTGGAAATCGTGGGTTACCGCTTGTCATGCGACTTTGCAGTCCCGAGTCACACAAGTGTGAAAGGGGCCTAAAAGTGGTATTAAAACCTTTTTTTTTTTTTAATTACTTTTTTTAAAATAACAAACATGTTATACTTCCCTGCTCTGTGCAGCAGCTCTGATCCTCCTCTTTTTGGGTCCCTCGCCGGCTCTCCTGGCTCCTCCCCCTCGAGCAGCGCCCCAGAGAGAAACACCCTGCCCTGGGGGCACCGCTGCGCTTTCACTCTAAAGCCGTGGCTTTATGTGTCCATAGAGATGCGGCTCAGCTCTGCAACCCCCCCCCCCTCCTCATTGCAGCCTCTAATGCACATGGTGAGAAGCTCACAGTGTGTGGTGAAATCAGAGGAAGCCGTTTCAGTCCAGGAAAGGAGCCGCTACACCTGTGCCAGACTGAAGGGGGAGGGGCCTTAAGGCCCGGACACACCATCAGAAAATCGGAAGTAAAGTTTCATCTAACAATCTGCCGATTTTCGGATCGTTAGTATGGGTCGTTTCAACAGCAGATGCCGAATTTTCGGACAACGAAAACTGGATGTGCCGGTTAGAAAAAATTTTGTTGGACGTGAACAACGTCCGATTTTCGTTTCATTAGTACTAGGGGTGCAACGGATCAAAAAACTCACGGATCGATCCTCGGATCAGAGTCACGGATCGGATCATTTTTCGGATCAGCAAATAATAATTGAATTTGCAAAAACCTGTGAAAATTACGCCACCATATAGTCCCCACTGTAATATCCACGTCATCTCCCCCACTGTAATATCCACGTCATCTCCCCCCACTGTAATATCCACGTCATCTTCCCCACTGTAATATCCACGTCATCTCCCCCACTGTAATATCCACGTCATCTCCCCCACTGTAATATCCACGTCATCTCCCCCACTGTAATATCCACGTCATCTCCCCCCCACTGTAATATCCACGTCAGCTCCCCCACTTTAATATCCACGTCATCTCCCCCCCACTGTAATATCCACGTCATCTCCCCCACTGTAATATCCACGTCATCTCCCCCCACTGCAATATCAACGTCATCTCCCCCCACTGTAATATCCACGTCATCTCCCCACTGTAATATCCACGTCATCTCCCCCCACTGCAATATCAACGTCATCTCCCCCCACTGTAATATCCACGTCATCTCCCCCACTGTAATATCCACGTCATCTCCCCCCACTGTAATATCCACGTCAATCTCTGGGCAAACAACACCGAAGACCCCATCGCCTCTGCCTGCATAAACCAACTGGAAGAACTAGGTCTTCAACAACTGATAAATGCTCCAACGCATGGTTCAGGACACACTCTGGACCTCATCTTCAAACAAAACATCATCATCAACATACTCAACAACTCGCCGCTACCATGGACTGACCATCACGCCATCAAATTCGAAATCACCACCAACAACACCTTCCAGAAATCGAACCACTCAACGACATACTGGACCAGATCTCAGAAGAAGCTACACTCGGAACTCTTCAAAACTACACTATCCAACAAAATAACAACTTTAAATTTAAACCACTCGACGGAAAAAACACTCAACTCCTTAAACAAAGCGTTACTACAAACAGCAGACGCAATCGCTCCGAAACGCAGAACGCTCATCCGCAATAAAAACTCTGGATGGTTTAATGGAACTCTTACTCTACTGAAGCAGGAACGCAGAAGAGCTGAAAGAGCCTGGAGAAGAAACTGTTCTAAAGAAAACCACACAAACTACAATACTCTCACAATGAAATGTCACAAAGCTATCTTCAAAGCAAAAAAAAGAACACTTCTCAAACACCATCACAAAAGCCCTAAACCGCCCTCGTGAACTATTCAAACTAGTCGCCCAGACTATGAACCCTACCTGCCTAGAGCCCCCTACCAACGAAACTCAAGAATTTTGCAATGAGTTATCGGATTTTTTTATCGACAAAATCGACAGCATTCGGGAAAATATCCAACAGAAAAATACAATCAACTGCATCCAAAAAGAGGAAGCCGATTCAAACCTCGCACACCGAATTTTTCGCTGACCCCGATCGCCATAGAGACCACAAGAAACATCATCAGAAGCCTCCGGGACAGCACTTCACCCAACGATATTATCCCCACAAAACTTCTGAAAGAATGCTCTGACATCCTGGCACCTACTATAACACTACTCATAAATCAGTCATTCAAAGAAGGAATTGTTCCGAACTCCCTCAAGCAAGGCATAGTCAAACCCCTCCTAAAGAAACCCAACTTGGATCCAAGAAACCCCAACCACCGAAGACCGATAACTAGCTTGAACACCATCTCCAAGATTATGGAGAAAGTAGTGGTACAACAGCTACAACTCCATCTGGACACACACAATCTCCTGGACCCTCTGCAATCAGGCTTCCGCCCGGGCCATGGCACAGAAACAGCTCTCCTCAAAATATGGGATGATGCCTTGGAAGCAGCAGATGATGGAGAATCATGTCTCCTGGTACTCCTGGACCTTAGTGCAGCATTTGACACACTGGATCACAACACTTTACTCACCCGCCTCAAAGAAGTAGCAGGAGTCACAGTTTCAGACTTACCATGGTTCACTTCCTTCTTAGGAAATCGGTCACAGACAGTGAAACTTGGAGCCTTCACATCTGAATCCCGTGCAGTCTCCTATGGAGTCCCTCAAGGATCACCTTTGTCACCCGTGCTCTTCAACATTTACATCCGTCCACTCCTCAAAATCATCAGCAAATCAGACCTCTGCTTCCACTCATACGCAGATGATACTCAACTCTACCTTCGGATCCCCGGACAAAAAGACCAATATCAGGAATTAGAAAAATGCCTCGCATCAATAGACGACTGGATGTCCACAAACTCCTCAAACTTAACGGAACCAAAACAGAACTCCTTCTCCTAAATGCAAACCGGAAAACTAAATCTACGACACCATGGACTCCGCCCACCATCCTTGGACAGACCATCCCCCTAAGCATAAAAGCCAAAAGTCTCGGTGTCATCTTCGATTCAGAAATGTCAATGAATGCACAAATAGGATCAGTAGTCAGCGGATCCTACCACCTTCTACGCCTGCTACGTAGACTCATCCCCTTCATTCCAGAAAAGGACAAAGCCGTAGTGGTAGGAACAATCATCAACTCTCGACTCGACTATGCAATCTCCCTCTACATAGGACTACCTAAATTCCAGATTGCACGACTTCAAGTCGTTCAAAACACGGCAGCAAGACTAGTCACAGGAAAAAAACCATGGGAATCCATCTCCCCATCCCTGAGGACCCTCCATTGGCTAACCGTAAAGAATCGGATCACATTCAAGACCCTCTGCCTGACCCACAAATGCACACAAGGAGATGCTCCTCAATACTTATGCGAAAAAATACAACACTACACTCCCAATCGCAACCTCCGATCTAACGACCAAAACCTCCTCCTTGTCCCCAAATCCCGGTACAAGTCAAGGGGAGAACGAAGATTTGCAGTCCAAGGACCACGGCTATGGAACGCTCTACCTACGAACATCCGCTTGGAAAAAGACCATCGGGCCTTCAGGAAAAAACTCAAGACCACCTCTTCTAAGAAGGAATCAACGCAGGTCGGATCAAGCGCCTCGAGGCGATTCAGTTCGCAGTTGCAGCGCTATACAAATCATTCATTCATTCATTCATTCATCTCCCCCACTGTAATATCCACGTCATCTCCCCCCACTGTAATATCCACGTCATCTCCCCCCACTGTAATATCCACGTCATCTCCCCCCACTGTAATATCAACGTCATCTCCCCCCACTGTAATATCCACGTCATCTCCCCCCACTGTAATATCAACGTCATCTCCCCCCACTGTAATATCCACGTCATCTCCCCCCACTGTAATATCCACCTCATCTCCCCCCACTGTAATATCCACCTCATCTCCCCCACTGTAATATCCACATCCTCTCCCCCACTGTAATATCCACGTCATCTCCCCACTGTAATATCCACGTCATCTCCCCCACTGTAATATCCACGTCATCTCCCCCACTGTAATATCCACATCATCTCCCCCACTGTAATATCCACATCATCTCCCCCACTGTAATATCCACCTCATCTCCCCCCACTGTAATATCCACGTCATCTCCCCCCACTGTAATATCCACCTCATCTCCCCCCACTGTAATATCCACCTCATCTCCCCCCACTGTAATATCCACATCCTCTCCCCCACTGTAATATCCACGTCATCTCCCCCACTGTAATATCCACGTCATCTCCCCCACTGTAATATCCACGTCATCTCCCCACTGTAATATCCACATCATCTCCCCCACTGTAATATCCACATCCTCTCCCCCACTGTAATATCCACATCCTCTCCCCCACTGTAATATCCACATCATCTCCCCCACTGTAATATCCACCTCATCTCCCCCCACTGTAATATCCACCTCATCTCCCCCACTGTAATATCCACCTCATCTCCCCACTGTAATATCCACCTCATCTCCCCCACTGTAATATCCACATCATCTCCCCCACTGTAATATCAACGTCATCTCCCCCCCACTGTAATATCAACGTCATCTCCCCCCCACTGTAATATCAACGTCATCTCCCCCACTGTAATATCCACATCATCTCCCCACACTGTAATATCCACATCATCTCCCCACTGTAATATCCACATCATCTCCCCCACTGTAATATCCACGTCATCTCCCCCACTGTAATATCCACGTCATCTCCCCCCCACTGTAATATCCACGTCATCTCCCCCCCACTGTAAAATCCACGTCATCTCCCCACTGTAATATCCACGTCATCTCCCCCACTGTAATATCCACGTCATCTCCCCCACTGTAATATCCACGTCATCTCCCCCACTGTAATATCCACGTCATCTCCCCCCCACTGTAATATCCACCTCATCTCCCCCACTGTAATATCCACATCCTCTCCCCCACTGTAATATCAACGTCATCTCCCCCACTGTAGTATTGGCTGGGTATCGCAGAGTATTGGCTGGGTAATGCAGAGTATCGCAGAGTATTGGCTGGGTAATGCAGAGTATCGCAGAGTATTGGCTGGGTAATGCAGAGTATCGCAGAGTATCGGCTGGGTAATGCAGAGTAAATGCAGGGTAATGCAGAGTAAATGCTGGGTAATGCAGGATATTGGCTGGGTAATGCAGGGTATGTTTACAAGTGATCGCTCCGTCATTTGACGGAGCGATCACATTGTAAACAGTGGCCGGGTGTACCAAGATGGCCGCCGCTCCGGAGCTAGGCCAAAGCCGTGGCCTTTCCTAAGGCCGCCGGGTGTACAAAGATGGCTGCCGCCGCTCCGGAGCTAGGCCGAAGCCGCGGATCCGTTCGGATCACGGATCAGCAACGATCCGTTGCACCCCTAATTAGTACAGTTTTCGTCCGAAAAAAATCGTAAAGAGCAAGACTAGGCATGCTCAGAAAAGAAAGAACACAAAACATTTCCAACGTTGAATTCTGTCGTACGAGAATTTTCATATGGCGAGTCACCTCTTCACTTTCCATAGGAGACTAAAGTGCATCAAAAAGCTGGACGAAAATGTGTCCGGTAATCTGATGACGGAAGGTTCTGCTGTAAATTTATAGATTCGGTGCGATGAGAGGACATTGGAAAGACAATGGGCGGACATTGGAAGGACAATAGACGGACATTGGAAGGACAATAGACGGACATTGGAAGGACAATAGACGGACATTGGAAGGACAATAGACGGACATTGGAAGGACAATAGACGGACATTGGAAGGACAATAGACGGACATTGGAAGGACAATAGACGGACATTGGAAGGACAATAGACGGACATTGGAAAGAAAATAGACGGACATTGGAAAGAAAATAGACGGACATTGGAAGGACAATAGACAGACATTGGAAGGACAATAGACAGACATTGTAAAGAGAATAGACGGACATTGGAAGGACAATAGACGGACATTGGAAGGACAATAGACGGACATTGGAAGGACAATAGACGGACATTGGAAAGAAAATAGACGGACATTGGAAAGAAAATAGACGGACATTGGAAGGACAATAGACAGACATTGGAAGGACAATAGACAGACATTGTAAAGAGAATAGACGGACATTGGAAGGACAATAGACGGACATTGGAAGGACAATAGACGGACATTGGAAGGACAATAGACGGACATTGGAAGGACAATAGACGGACATTGTAAAGAAAATAGACGGACATTGGAAGGACAATAGACGGACATTGGAAGGACAATAGACGGACATTGGAAGGACAATAGACGGACATTGGAAGGACAATAGACGGACATTGGAAGGACAATAGACGGACATTGGAAGGACAATAGACGGACATTGGAAGGACAATAGACGGACATTGGAAGGACAATAGACGGACATTGGAAGGAGAATAGACGGATATTGGAAAGACATTGGAAGGAGAATAGACGGATATTGGAAAGACATTGGACAGTATTGTGTCCCTGGAGCTCCTATTGAATATTAGAACAATGACACACTTCCTGTTTCCAGCCGTCAATATTTATCACCTCATTACCCTTCATTTAATTCACAGTAAACACAGCGCCCCCTACATTCATTATTCATAACGATTATTTCTGGGCACTGACCACACAGATTTATTCCTCAGAGCGGAGAGAGAGTGCCAGGAAAGGCTATTTCCAGCGCGCCGCGTGTTGTGTACCAGGGAGGACGGAAACCGCCAACTCCACATCTACATTATTCATCAATCATCTGAGATGTATTTATAGAGCTGGAATGTGGGGGCGAGAGGAGTGAGACTCTTCAACATCCGGGATAGATAAGGAAACAGGAAAAGATACAAAGTAACTTTCATGGAATAAAGAGCGGACTTTTGATTTAAGGGAGATAAAAGGGACCTCCGATATAAAATAAGTATTAAACACGTCACCATTTTTCTAGGTATCTAATAGGCAATCTATTGGTAAAGGTGATATTGACATGAAATGTTCCATGTCAGTAACAACCTATCCAATCCATACATACAAAGATACCAAAACAAATCCGTTCAGAAATGAAGTTCTGTATAATAAAATGGAAGGACACGGGAAAAAAAGTATTGAACACATAAAGAAAGGGAGGTGCAAAAAGGCATGGAAAGCCAAGACACCAGCTGAAATCTATCAATCAGTAATTAGAAAGCAGTCCTGTCCCTTGTCAGTGCAAATTAATATCAGCTGCTTCAGTCTCACCTGATGGCCTATAAAAAGGTGTCTCATTACCAAGGTGTCACACAAGAAACATCTCATGATGGGTAAAAGCAAAGAGATCTCTCAAGACCTTCCCGACCTTATTGTTGCAAAACATACGGATGGCATTGGTTACAGAAGGATTTCTAAACTTCTGAATGTTCCAGTGAGCGCTGTTGGGGCCATAATCCGGAAGTGGAAAGAACATAATTTCACCATAAACCGGCCACGCCCAGGTGCTCCTCGCAAGATTTATGACAGAGGAGTGAAAATAATTATCAGAAGAACTGTCCAAGAGCCAAGGAGCACTTGTGGAGATCTTCAGAAAGACCTGGAATTAGGAGGTACACAATAAGTAATGCCCTGCCCCGCCATGGCCTGTATGACCGCTCACCACACAACACTCCGTTGCTGAAGAAGAAGCACGGTGAAGCTCGGTTAAAGTTTGCTGCACAACATCTAGACAAGCCTGTGAAATACGGGGAGGATAAAGTCTGCTCAGATGACACCAACTCTTTGGATGCCATAATACACAGCATGTTTGGAGGTCACATCACCCCAAAAACACCCCTTATACCAACAGTGAGGTTTGGCGGGAACATGTGGTGTGGGCGGGGCTGTTTTTCAGCATACGGTACTGGCAAACTTCATATCATTGATAGGAAGGATGAATGGTGATAAAAATCTGCTGCCATCTACCAGGATGATGAAGATGAAACAAGGGCGGACATCCCCGGAGGACATCTCAGGGAGGACATCCCAGGGAGGACGTCTCAGGGGAGGACATCTCAGGGAGGACATCCCAGGGAGGACGTCTCAGGGGAGGACATCTCAGGGAGGACATCCCAGGGAGGACATCCCCAGAGGACATCTCAGGGAGGACATCCCCAGAGGACATCTCAGGGAGGACATCTCAGGGAGGACATCCCCGGAGGACATCTCAGGGAGGACATCCCTGGAGGACATCTCAGGGAGGACATCCCCGGAGGACATCCCCGGAGGACATCTCAGGGAGGACATCCCCGAAAGACATCTCAGGGAGGACATCCCCGAAAGACATCTCAGGGAGGACATCCCCGGAGGACATCTCAGGGAGGACATCCCCGGAGGACATCTCAGGGAGGACATCCCCGGAGGACATCTCAGGGAGGACATCCCCGGAGGACATCTCAGGGAGGACATCCCCGGAGGACATCTCAGGGAGGACATCCCCGGAGGAAATCTCAGGGAGGACATCCCCGGAGGACATCTCAGGGAGGACATCCCCGGAGGACATCCCCGGAGGACATCTCTCAGGAGGAGGACATCTCTCACGAGAAGGACGTCTCTCACGAGAAGGACGTCTCTCATGAGAAGGACGTCTCTCACGAGAAGGACGTCTCACACGAGAAGGACGTCTCACACGAGAAGGACGTCTCACACGAGAAGGACGTCTCACACGAGAAGGACGTCTCACACGAGAAGGACGTCTCACACGAGAAGGACGTCTCACACGAGAAGGACGTCTCACACGAGGAGGACGTCTCTCAGGAGGAGGACGTCTCTCAGGAGGAGGACGTCTCTCAGGAGGAGGACATCTCTCAGGAGGAGGACATCTCTCAGGAGGACAATCATCCAAAACACAAAGCCAAGGAGAAAGAAAATAAAGCTGCTAGAATGGCCCAGCCAATCACATGACTTATATCCAATAGAAAATCTATGGAAAGAATCAGAGTTCATAGAAGAGGTCCACAGAACCTTCAAGATCTGAAGACCAAAATCACACCTGAGCAACGCATGCGACTCGTTCCTCCATACAGGAGGCGTCTTGAAGCCGTCATCACCAACAAAGGATTTTGTACCAAGTATTAAATACATTTCAGTGAGCGGTTTCAATACTTTTTCCCGGTGTCCTTCCATTTTATTACACAGAACTTCATTTCTGAACGGATTTGTTTTGGTGTCTTTGTGTGGATTGGATGGGTTGTCACCGACATGTGGGGAAAATTTCATGTCAATATCACCTTTACCAATAGATTTACCTAGAAAAATGGTGACATGTTCAATACTTATTTTACCCGCTGTATACGGGACCTCTGATCGCACGCTGGAGGCCAGGAACACAATGGGACAGTTGCATGAGATTCGGTCCAGCGGCGGGGGATGGAAAGGTCGGGACTTGCTGCCTACAGAAGGTCAGACTATAAAAAAATAAAAATCAGAGGATCCAAAACAACAACACGCGGCCCCACCACAACCCATATTGGATACGTTTTTCCCCAACCATAGCCCCTCCCCCACTCCTTTCCTCTGAGATATTTCAGTGACTTTCAAATCAGAAAACTAAAAGTAACAATGTATCATTATAGAGAATCGTCACTGTCAGCGGGTGCAGCTACTTGGGGAGGGAGGGATCACTGTCAGCGGGTGCAGCTACTTGGGGAGGGGGGGGATCACTGTCAGCGGGTGCGGCTACGGCTACTTGGGGAGGGGGGATCACTGTCAGCGGGTGGGCCTACTTGGGGAGGGGGGTATCACTGTCAGCGGGTGGGCCTACTTGGGGAGGGGGGATCACTGTCAGCAGGTGCAGCTACTTGGGGAGGGGGGGGATCACTGTCAGCGGGTGCAGCTACTTGGGGAGGGGGGGGGGGATCACTGTCAGCGGGTGCAGCTACTTGGGGAGGGGGGATCACTGTCAGCGGGTGCAGCTACTTGGGGAGGGGGATCACTGTCAGCGGGTGCGGCTACTTGGGGAGGGGGGATCGCTGTCAGCGAGTGCGGCTACTTGGGGAGGGGGGATCACTGTCAGCAGGTGTGGCTACTTGGGGGGGGGTCACTGAAACCGATACCTTCAGGCTCGGTTCTTTGAGCTGTCAGTGGATCTCCCCTGTTGACAGCTAAAGTGTTAAAGAAGTCCGGTAATTGGAGCTGTGAAAAAAAAAAAAAGCAGCCAGCAATGTTTAACAACATTGCTCAGCAGCTGAAACACTAAAATAAAAAGAAACATTGTTTCTTTCTGTTTCTTCATCTGCAGATCAAAGGGATGAACAAATGTTCCTCTGTTTAACCCCTTATTAACCCTTCATTTACTCTAATCAGCCTTAATTATCTCCCTATTCTCCTCCATTTAATTATTTTCCTGGTTTTTATTTTTTTTGTTCACGTCTATTTTATAAACGATAAACAATTAAAACTTTTTTGTTATTTGCTTTGTTAGTAAATATTTTTGCACATATATTTACACATTTCACATTGAAAAATTGCAAGATAAAAACAAAAATCATTTTGTTTTGTAATTAACTTTTCAATGCTTGAAAGTGAAAAACAGAACAGTTGCGGGAAGAAGAAGAAGAAGAGGAAGAAGAAGAGAGAAGAAGAAGAAGAAGAAGAAGAAGAAGAAGAAGAAGAAGAGAAGAGAAGAAAGAGGAAGAGAAGAAGAGGAGGAGGAAGAGGAAGGAGGGAGGAGGGAAGAAGAGAGGAGAAGGAGGAGGAGGAGGAGGAGGAGGAGGAAGGAGGAGGAGGAAGAGGAGGAAGAAGAAGAAGAAGAAGAAGAAGAAGAGGAGGAGAAGAGGAGGAGGAAGAAGAGAAGAAGAAGAAGAAGAAGAAAGAAGAAGAAGAAGAAAGAAGAAGGAGGAGGAAGGAGGAGGAGGAAGAAGAAGAAGAAGAAGAAGAAGAAGAAGAAGAAGAAGAAGAAGAAGAAGAAGAAGAAGAAGGAAGGAAGGAGAAGGATGAAGAAGAAGAAGAAGAAGAAGAGAAGAGAAGAAGAAGAAGAAGAAGAAGAAGAAGAAGAAGAAGAAGAAGAAGAAGAAGAAGAAGAAGAAGAAAGGAAGGAGGAGGAGGAGAAGAAGAAGAAGAAGAAAGAAGAAGAGAAGAAGAGAAGAAGAAGAAGAAGAAGAAAAAAGAAGAAGAAGAGAAGAAGAAGAAGAAGAAGAAGAAGAAGAAGAAGAAGAAGGAGGAGAGGAGAAGAAGAAGAGGAGGAAGAGGAAGAAGAAGAGGAGGAGGAGGAGGAGGAGGAGGAGGAGGAGGAGGAGGAGGAGGAGGAGGAGGAGGAGGAGGAGGAGGAAAGGAGGAGGAGGAGGAGGAGGAAGAAGAAGAAGAAGAGAAGAAGAAGAAGAGATAAGAAGAAGAAGAAGAAGAAGAAGAAGAAGAAAGTAGTAGTAGTAGTAGTAGTAGTAGTTGTAGTAGTAGTAGTATCGGAACTTGTACTCATTGTTAAAAAAAAAAAAAAATGGTATTGGTACATCCCCACTTATACCCATTAGTCTTTGCACTGCAGCACGTTGCAATGCTTTTCAGGCAGGACATGGAAACGCATTTTCAACGCACAGCAATGCAGCCCAACAGGTCCGGGGTGAATGATCCCCCTAAGAGAGAGTTCACCCATCACAACATCTCCCATCGGGTCACCAATGGCCGCCCTCGTTCTCTTTAACTCGATTGGCTACTGGACCCGACAGATGGACTACAGTGTAAATGATTTCATCTCCAGCTGTCACAACGGGAAGGACGGAAGGGGAGCAGACGCTGCCAGAAATAATTACTGGATAATAATCCTCATCTATAAGAAGACGGCAGAGCACAGAGGATAATACTATACACATCGAATAATGACAACGATTGTACACATCGAATAATAACACCAGTTGCAGAGCACAGAGGATAATACTATACACAACCAATAATAACACCCGGCTCCATGTCACAAGTGCTGACTGGTCACATCAGAACAATACCGGCGCACACACACACACACGCGCGCACGCGCACAAGCAGCGTGCGTGCGCTCAACAAAGGAAGTACAAATACGTTCGCAGAGGAAATTAATAACGGGGCCAATAAATTATTTAAATAGATCCAACACTGCAGCACAAATATCAAACCGCTGTCTGAAAAATATCACAAAAGACACATTAAATATAAACTCAGATTTGTCCAGAGATATTACACAGCACCACAAACCCATCCTGATCCGGTGACAGGTCCACTTTGAATGGAAAATTCCCACACAGTGGAGGAATATATGGGATAAAATAGGATTTATGCACTCACTGTAAAACCTTGTTCTTGGAGTCCAATGAGGGACACAGGAATTCTGTGACCTTTTTTGGTTAAACTGCCACCTACAGGAGGAATGGAAACTAGCAAAAAAAAAATGGTAGAAAGCTATTCTAGATTGTAAGCTCTAACGAGCCGGGCCCTCTGATCCCTCCTGTATTGATTTGTATTGCAAGTGTACTGTCTGCCCTCATGTTGTAAAGCGCTGCGCAAAACTGTTGGCACTATATAAATCCTGTATAATAATAATTTATATATATATATATATATATATACCCTGTTTCCCCGAAAATAAGACCTAGCGTGATTGTCGGTGATGGCTGCAATATAAGCCCTACCCCCCAAATAAGCCCTAGTTAAAGTCCTTGTAGGTCTTATTTTCAGGGTAGGGCTTATTTTCAGGGAAACAGGGTAGGGCTTATTTGGGGGGTAGGGCTTATATTGCAGCCATCACCGACAATCACGCTAGGTCTTATTTTCGGGGAAACAGGGTATATATGCTTTCTACCATATTTATATAAAGTTTTTGTTGTGTGCTTGATGGCTAATATGTTGGAGAGGCTCAAAGGATCTATAGTGTCCAGCCTGTCACCCTGGCAGCAGTTAATAGATCTTGAAGACCAAGACCCCATACACATTATACAACTTTTGTTGTCCGATTTCCTTTGGATTTACCAAAACCATGTAGTGCGAGGGCCGGCCTGATTGCATACAAATTGAAACGCTTAAGGTTTGACCTCATATTATATGGTTTTGGTAATTCTGAAGGAAAAAATAAATAAAATCGACAGAAAATTGTATATAGTGTGTATCCAGATTAAGAGAAAAATATATACCCGGCAAGGAAGGAGGAACTACAATTCCTAGCAGAGAGCTCAGGTTTTTACTTGTGACCAGTTGCCTCTAGCAGATGGATGGTTTGGCCACCACCAGGGGTCGTCTCTGAGCCGTGCTGTTTTTGTGCCTAGTGTCCTATGCCCTTGCAGGTGGCGCTATAACCCAATGGTCCATATCCAGAAGCAAAACATGAGCATTGTGCTTATTATGTATGGGACGGATAGATATAGAGAGAGAGAGAGAGATAATATATCTCTCTCTCATATATATATTTATTATATAATGGCTCCTGTACATTTCTCTCACTCCACCACACATACACTCCGATTTCAAAATGCTGACTAGCAGGGTTATTGTTGCTGGCGATAAATTGCCCCTCCCCAACCCCCCCATAGATCACAGTAGAGGCCTTGACTAGGTGTGTGACCTCCATGAATATAGTTGTCGGGACCCAAGCTTGACCCCGAGACCTCTGCTGTGTCTGGCGATGACCCTGCTTGCCGAGCCACCTGGAATGCTGGCCAGTTCCCGGGACAAATCCTTGAATGATCCTGACCTTGGATCTTAGTTGCCTTGAACCCTTTGCTCCTTCCATGAACTTCCTATATTTAAGCCATGTCTCTGCACTTCCTGGTAGCCAGAATATTGTGCCTTCTCTCCAGCCAACATCTCGCTTGTCTCTCCTGCTGCCGTCCATACCTTTGCTACTATTTGTTACCGACCTTCGGCTTGTTCCTCGACTCTTCTGCTTGACCCCTACCCGCTATACCTGCTACTGGACCCCGGCTTGCTCACCTCCTGGTGGGGCGATCCTGAGGACCGTGACCTGGTACTAACACGCAGCAAAGCCCATCCCCACCATCTGGAGCTCTGGTGAATACCGGTTAGTACTTAGCCCTCGCACCTCAGGTGAACCTGTGTCACCCGTCACAAGAACAGCGATCACTCACCTGAGCAGAGGATTCCTTTGAACCTGGCGCAGGAGAAGTCGTCGCACTGGCAGTAGGAGCCGCTGATCCGCCCGAATTCGCTCTCATAGCACGAGCACAGGCCGCAGATGCACCTCCCCCGCCCGTTGCACACGGTGTGGCTCTCAGACTCCCGGCAGGTGTTCAGGGACGAGCTGCTGCTGTCGTCGTCCTCTCCGCACTCGCACCGGGTCCCCAGGAAGCCGGAGTCACAGTTACAGACCCCGCAGGTGAAGGTCCCGTTCCCGCTGCACTTCCCGCTGCTCGACTCCCCCAGGTGAGAGCAGCCGCAGCTGCAGTTGTAGGTCACCGTCACCTCCAGTGTGTCCCGGAAACCCACCGGCTTGATGGTGAAGGTGTGCGCCGTCCCCGGCGGAGGGCAGCTCCTCGCCTGCGCCGAAACCTCAAAGGAAACCTGGAGGGAGACAGGAGAGTATGGAGTTAAAAAAATGGACATGGGGAGGGGGACCGAAAGAGAGAGAGAGGAGAGATGAGACAGAGAGGGAGGTGGGGACCCAAAGAGATGGGACATGGGGGGGGAGGGGGACCCCGAGAGATAAAACATAGATGGGACAGAGAGGGAGGTGGGGACCCAAAGAGATCGGACATGGGGGGGGGGGGGGGGGGACCCCGAGAGATAAAACATAGATGGGACATAGGGGGAGGGGGACCCCCTGAGATAGAAGAGATGAGACATAGGGGGACTCCAAGGAGATAGAAGAGATGGGACATAGCGGGAGGGGGATCCCCTAAGATAGGACGAGAAATGGGACATAGAGGGAGGGGGGAACCCAAAAGATAGAACAGATGGGAAATAGAGGGAGGGAACCTAAAGAGATAGAAGAGATGACATTTCACATTTTGAATCTGACTTGGTATCTGCGATTCCCAGAGCACACCTACAGCGAATGCCAGCAAAATCAAATGTTTTTAGGCTATTTTCTCTCCAGGTTAAATGTTATTAATTTCTTAAAAATAGAATGGTTTGGGAAAGTACCACGTTATGGCCACTAGATTGAGTGGAGGATCATAAATAAATAGGTATGAATTTATGACTGAAGAACATCTTCTGGAGAACATGCTGGAAGACCCATCCATGACCCTTCTTCAGTGTTCTGGATGAGGGAAGAAGGTTCTCATCCAAGATTTTACAATACATGGCCCCGTCCATTGGCCCCTCAATGCGGCAAAGTCAGCCATACCTTCTGCAACACCCCCAAAGCATCATGTTTCCCCCTCCGTGTGACTGTAGGGATGGTGTTCTTAGGGTCAGTCAGCATTTTTCTTTCTCCAAACATGGCGAGTCGAGTTGATGCCAAAGAGCTGAATTTTGGTCTCATCTGACCACAGAACTTTCTCCCCAATCCTTCTCTGAATCATTGGCAAACTTCAGACGTTCCTGTACATGTGTCTTCCTGAGGAGGAGGACCTGTACATGTGTCTTCCTGAGGAGGAGGACCTGTACACGTGTCTTCCTGAGGAGGAGGACCTGTACACGTGTCTTCCCGAGGAGGAGGACCTGTACATGTGTCTTCCCGAGGAGGAGGACCTGTACACGTGTCTTCCCGAGGAGGAGGACCTGTACACGTGTCTTCCTGAGGAGGAGGACCTGTACACGTGTCTTCCTGAGGAGGGGGACCTGTACACGTGTCTTCCTGAGGAGGGGGACCTGTACACGTGTCTTCCTGAGGAGGGGACCTGTACATGTGTCTTCCTGAGGAGGGGGACCTGTACATGTGTCTTCCTGAGGAGGGGACCTGTACATGTGTCTTCCTGAGGAGGGGGACCTGTACATGTGTCTTCCTGAGGAGGGGGACCTGTACATGTGTCTTCCAGAGGAGGAGGACCTGTAAATGTGTCTTCCTGAGGAGGGGGACCTGTACATGTGTCTTCCTGAGGAGGGGGACCTGTACATGTGTCTTCCTGAGGAGGGGGACCTGTACATGTGTCTTCCTGAGGAGGGGGACCTGTACATGTGTCTTCCTGAGGAGGGGGACCTGTACATGTGTCTTCCTGAGGAGGGGGACCTGTACATGTGTCTTCCTGAGGAGGGGGACCTGTACATGTGTCTTCCTGAGGAGGGGGACCTGTACCTGTGTCTTCCTGAGGAGGGGGACCTGTACATGTGTCTTCCTGAGGAGGAGGAACTGTACATGTGTCTTCCTGAGGAGGGGGACCTGTACATGTGTCTTCCTCAGGAGGGGGACCTGTACATGTGTCTTCCTCAGGAGGGGGACCTGTACATGTGTCTTCCTCAGGAGGGGGACCTGTACATGTGTCTTCCTCAGGAGGGGGACCTGTACATGTGTCTTCCTCAGGAGGGGGACCTGTGCATGTGTCTTCCTCAGGAGGGGGACCTGTACATGTGTCTTCCTCAGGAGAAGGATCTTGCGGGGGCTGCAGGATTTCAATCCATGGCGGTGTATTGTGTTACCAATGGTTTGTTTGGTGACTGTGGTCCCAACTGCCTTGAGATCCTTCACAAGCTCCTCCCGTGTAGTTCTGGGCGGATCCCTCACTTAGGGCCGATCCTAGGATCACAGATGCCTGGGTGCAGAAATATTTCTGGCGCCCCCACTTGGGCATGGTCATCTTACTAAACCCTCCCCTTTACAAATGTTTCTATGGCAACGACCCAAACACAGATGTTCCCCTAAGGAGTCTTTGTTACCCTGGGATCCTCCCATGATCTCTTAACAATAAACAAAATACAGGAAGAGAGTACACTAATTGAACCTGGAGGGGGGTCTCTCTAATGGACACAGAGAGGGCTTCTGTTAGAGAGAGGCTCCAGACATACTACTGGAGACGGTCAGAGACTGCAGACATAGTACAGGAGATGGTCAGAGACTGCAGACATAGTACAGGAGATGGTCAGAGACTGCAGACATACTACTGGAGACGGTCAGAGACTGCAGACATAGTACAGGAGATGGTCAGAGACTGCAGACATAGTACAGGAGATGGTCAGAGACTGCAGACATAGTACAGGGGATGATCAGAGACTGCAGACATAGTACAGGGGATGATCAGAGACTGCAGACATGGTACAGGAGATGGTCAGAGACTGCAGACATGGTACAGGAGATGGTCAGAGACTGCAGACATAGTACAGGAGATGGTCAGAGACTGCAGACATAGTACAGGAGATGGTCAGAGACTGCAGACATAGTACAGGAGATGGTCAGAGACTGCAGACATAGTACAGGAGATGGTCAGAGACTGCAGACATAGTACAGGAGATGGTCAGAGACTGCAGACATAGTACAGGAGATGGTCAGAGACTGCAGACATAGTACAGGAGATGATCAGAGACTGCAGACATAGTACAGGAGATGATCAGAGACTGCAGACATAGTACAGGAGATGGTCAGAGACTGCAGACATAGTACAGGAGATGGTCAGAGACTGCAGACATAGTACAGGAGATGGTCAGAGACTGCAGACATAGTACAGGAGATGATTAGAGACTGCAGACATAGTACAGGAGATGATCAGAGACTGCAGACATAGTACAGGGGATCTATGCATCAAATGCAGCCTCATCAATGCCCACCAAATGCAGCCTACCAATGCCCACCAAATGCAGCCTACCAATGCCCACCAAATGCAGCCTACCAATGCCCACCAAATGCAGCCTACCAATGCCCACCAAATGCAGCCTACCAATGCCCACCAAATGCAGCCTGCCAGTGCCCAGCAATACAGCCTCGCCAGTGCCCAGCAATACAGCCTCGCCAGTGCCCAGCAATACAGCCTCGCCAGTGCCCAGCAATACAGCCTCGCCAGTGCCCAGCAATACAGCCTCGCCAGTGCCCAGCAATACAGCCTCGCCAGTGCCCAGCAATACAGCCTCGCCAGTATGGGGATTAGAGAGAGGAGAGCCACCAAATCACAGAGTGGGGATCTCCTGCTGTGACACAGTATGGATTTGAATTAACTGGTGGCAGCTGTCATGCAAAGTCCCACCTCCTGGACCTGCTCTTTCGATAGACGTCACGCGTCCTGGCATTGGACCGGTGCGATGTCTATCAAAGGCGACGGTCCAGGAGGCAGGACTTTGTATGACCGCTGCCAGGGTGACAGCGGCCGCCAGGTGTCACAGCAGGAGATCCCCGCTCTGCGTGATCTGGCGGCACTTGCCCGCCCCACTTTCCCTGGACCCCGACCCCGAACCGGCCCAGAGTTCCGGCAGGTGGTGCTGGTGGGCTCTCTTCACCGGCCGAGCCCTCAGGCCACTGCCTAAGTGCCTGACCAGTCAGTCTGCCCCTGGGCACATGAACACATAGGCAAGAAAAGAAGAAGGATCCCAATCAGCTTTGATTATACCACTGCAGCGCTTTCATGTGCCTTTCAAAAAAGTGTGCATTTGTATGCACATGAAAATGCACAAAGGTGACTTTGGCTGGAATCACATGAGTGTGGTGCGTTCTTTTCCCGGTCACATTTTCTATGCACGTTTTTAGGCGCGCTGCCATTAGATCAGTATGCGTGTTTTATGAAAGCGCATCGAAGGGGCAGCATGCAGGAGTTTGATGCACTTTCATGAAAACGTTTATTCCAATAGAGTTTAAGGCTGGATTCACACCTATGGCAGTTTTAGTGCTTTTTGCATTTTGCAGATTTGCACTACAGAACGTGTTCCATAGGAAACCATGATAAATGAACTGTAGTGCAAATCTGAAAAATGCAGAGAGCACCAAAAGTGCCATAGGTGTGAATCCAGCCTAAAGGTAGCGTGCCTGAAAAACACATGAAAACACATGACCTGCCCCGCCCCCCTCTCTTCACATGAACCTGAGAAACACAATAAAATTCTTTTTGGAGAGGAGCGCCGCGCCGAGTCAGCAGATCTGCCAGAATCTGAACACACATTACAGAGTGTTTTCTGCCTAACGACAGGGTGTGTCACCATACTCAGAGGTGACCTATATTTACATTCAGGGTAAAGTCTGCAAACTTCTTCTATTCCAAGAGAATTGCACTAGGAGACATGGGGACACATAGGATGCACTTGGGAAAAATGGGGGAGCACTAGGGGGTATAGAGGGTGCACTAGGCAATACGAGGGAACACAGTGAGCACTAGGAGATATGGGGGGGGGGGGAACGGGGTGCACTTTGGGACATAAGGGAAGGAGATATGAGGGGGGACAGGAGATATGGAGATATGAGGGGGGGGGGGCGGCAAGAGACAGGAGGGGGGGCAACAGACAGAAGGGGGGGCAAAAGACAGGAGGGGGGGCAAGAGTGCTTGGCAAAGAGAGACACTGATGGCATGGGGAGGGGGGATCATCTTAGGAATAGTGATGCATTGCTTGTGCACAATGCGTCAAGACAGGAGATATGAGGGGGGGAGGAGACAGGAGGGGATGCAAGAGACAGGAGGGGGGGATGCAAGAGACAGGAGGGGGGGGGCAAGAGACAGGAGGGGGGGGGGGCAAGAGACAGGAGGGGGGGGGGGCAAGAGACAGGAGGGGGGGCAAGAGTGCTTGGCAAAGAGACACTGATGGCATCGGGAGGGGGGGATCATCTTAGGAATAGTGATGCGTTGCTTGTGCACAATGCGTCAAGACAGGAGATATGAGGGGGGGGGGGGAGCAAGAGGGGGGGGGGTGCAGGAGGAGGGGGGGGGGTGCAAGAGACAGGAGGGGGGGGGGGAGACAGGAGGGGGGGGGTGCAAGAGACAGGGGGGGGGGGGCAAGAGACAGGAGGGGGGGCAGGAGTGCTTGGCAAAGAGAGACACTGATGGCATGGGGAGGGGGGGGGGGGGGATAATCTTAGGAATAGTGATGCGTTGCTTGTGCACAATGCGTCAAGACTTCAGACATGGCGGTGCCGCGCCGCCCTCACCACTCACCGTATCTCCAATCATCAGCTCCCCGCATTTCCTCACACCCGGATAGGACGCTCCATCCTGACACGTGGCGGTAAAGCTGAGATCCAGGTCATCCGGGGTCTCCGAGACGGTTAATTCCACCTTGGAGCGAATATTCTGCAACAAATCAGAGTTCATTATAAATATTACAAAATGATACAAAGACAATTCTGGATTTGTGAACATTAATAAAACTTCCTGATACGATCTCCTGACGCCGGAGGAGCTGCGGGTTAAACCCGGCCGAGGGGGACAGATTATAATTAGAAAGTGAAAATTTTCTTGTAAGACAAAAGAGCAGAGCGTGCCCCAACAGATCCCTCGCTGTCTACCCATCCACCCCCACCCCCACCCCCTGGGGCAATGAGCAGGTACATTATGAAAATCTGACTTTGAGAAGTTTAAAGGTTCAGCTCAGTCACACGAGAAAATTCTGTGTTTAAATTCACACATAGGAAACACGATTATATCATATGACCAGAGGCTGCAGAGCAAACTATAATGGGCACAGCAGGTGTACAGACCCAGGAACTCAGCACAGGGATGGTGGGAACCCCTCATAATGGGCACAGCGGGTGTACAGACCCGGGAACTCAGCACAGGGATGGTGAGAACCCCTCATAATGGGCACAGCGGGTGTACAGACCCGGGAACTCAGCACAGGGATGGTGGAAACCCCTCATAATGGGCACAGCGGGTGTACAGACCCGGGAACTCAGCACAGGGATGGTGGGAACCCCTCATAATGGGCACAGCGGGTGTACAGACCCAGGAACTCAGCACAGGGATGGTGGGAACCTCTCATAATGGGCACAGCGGGTGTACAGACCCGGGAACTCAGCACAGGGATGGAGGGAACCCCTCATAATGGGCACAGCGGGTGTACAGACCCGGGAACTCAGCACAGGGATGGTGGGAACCCCTCATAATGGGCACAGCAGATGTACAGACCCGGGAACTCAGCACAGGGATGGTGGGAACCCCTCATAATGGGCACAGCGGGTGTACAGACCCGGGAACTCAGCACAGGGATGGTGGTAACCTCTCATAATGGGCACAGCGGGTGTACAGACCCGGGAACTCAGCACAGGGATGGTGGGAACCCCTCATAATGGGCACAGCGGGTGTACAGATCCGGGAACTCAGCACAGGGATGGTGGGAACCCCTCATAATGGGCACAGCTGGTGTACAGACCCGGGAACTCAGCACAGGGATGGTGGGAACCTCTCATAATGGGCACAGGGGGTGTACAGACCTGGGAACTCAGCACAGGGATGGTGGGAACCTCTCATAATGGGCACAGGGGGTGTACAGACCGGGGAACTCAGCACAGGGATGGTGGGAGCCTCTCATAATGGGCACAGCGGGTGTACAGACCCGGGAACTCAGCACAGTGACCCTTTTAGCTGTAAAGTGACTGATGTGAATTATGTACCCCGAGGCTTTTCACATAACCACAAACATCTGCAGTCACGGGTTTGCTGGCACCTTGGTAAGACGATACCAGGGAGAAGCCGCCCTCACAGTCTGACACCCCCGGGCACTGGCCTACGTGGCCTCACCGCAGGTCTGGGCTCGTAGATGAAACGTGTTTACACTGTAACCTGCGTCACGGATCAATAATCATTTTCATTGTGGAAGAGATTACAAAAGTACAAAAGGGAAACATAATAACTATTGTTAATCAATAGGCCCGGCAGCCTTGAAGGATTAATCCGCTCTGCAACAAAAACAGAAAAGGGATCTGCTGCGTGAATCATCACATTTTTGTGGTTTGGCACATCTGGCCAGGTGGAGCAGAGACACCAACCCCCCCCCCCCCCCCGGGGGGGTCCCTCAAATAATAATTGTCCGGGACGAGGCCTTAACACGTCCAAAAATGGCGAGCACCACACGTGGACAGGTGGGGGTAGGGGGAGATGGGTGAGTGGACAGGTGACAACAGAAAATGAGGAGAGGGATCAGTGTATGATGTAGGGTGGCCGTGTCACGGTAAGGGGGTCACTTACATTATAAGCATTTATAATCAGCTGGAGGATGTTCTCGGAACTCTGGTCTAAAATCTCCACCGTGGTTCCCGGAATCAGCGCTGTGAAATTCTGAGAAAATAAAAAACATCATATAAATGTCTAACATAAACCACCTGCGAGATCCGCCGCGCCGAGCGAGGGCTGAGAGAGAAATGTCCACTCTGGAGAGCCGTAAAATATCCAGAATTCACACTCTATTCTGCTCCATAGTAATAAAGACCTCAACAATGGGTAATGTTCCTCTCTAGAACCTTCTTTTTAATTGTTTGCAGTGCACCCCTGAGCAGCACAGTCCCTAACCCTCAGGTATTCACAACTATGGGACATGTATAGCAATGCGCAAACTAAGAGCGGCTCACCTGGAGGAAGTCTTTTCCGTCTTAACCAGCTGTGGACACCAAGTGTGCAACACAGGCCCAAAAGACTGAGCGTGCTACACAGGCCCAAAAGACTGAGCGTGCTACACAGGCCCAAAAGACTGAGCGTGCTACACAGGCCCAAAAGACTGAGCGTGCTACACAGGCCCAAAAGACTGAGCGTGCTACACAGGCCCAAAAGACTAAGCGTGCTACACAGGCCCAAAACCCCCCCCCCCCAAAGTAGTATACTATTTGTGTAGCATGTCATATATTCTGCCCTGCCACCTGCTTTCTACCAACATACACACTTCCCAGGAAATTCTGGAGCTTTAGAAGTTTATCCTATCAAAACAATGGACCATCTGGCACAGTGTTTATAAACACTAATTAGGGAGAGAGAGAGAGAGAGAGAGAGAGAGAGAGCTGAGAGAGAGAGAGAGAGAGAGAGAGAGAGAGAGAGAGAGAGAGAGTGAGATAGAGATCGAGAGAGAGCGAGAGCGAGAGAGAGAGAGAGAGAGAGAGAGAGAGAGAGAGAGAGAGAGAGAGAGAGAGAGAGAGGGAGACAGAGACACAAAGTAACATTGCTGGCAAAAACACTGGCACAGTGTTTATAAACACTAATTAGGGAGAGAGAGCGAGACAGAGAGAGCGAGACAGAGCGAGAGCGAGAGAGACAGACAGACACAAAGTAACATTGTTGGCTAAAACACTGGCACAGTGTTTATAAACACTAATTAGGGAGAGAGAGAGAGAGAGCAGGAGGAGGAGGGAGGGGAGGGAGGGGGGGGAGAGAGAGAGAGAGAGAGAGAGAGAGAGAGAGAGAGAGAGAGAGAGAGAGAGAGAGAGAGAGAGAGAGAGAGAGAGAGAGAGAGAGAGAGAGAGAGAGAGAGAGAGAGAGAGAGGGAGGGAGAGAGAGAGAGAGAGAGAGAGAAGATACAAAGTAACATTGTTTATAAACATTTATCGATCAGACAGGGGATAAAGAGATACAAAGTAACATTGTTTCTAAATGTTGCTGGATAGCAAAAAACCTTCCCGGGGACCCCTTTGTATTCTCTATCAGCAGATAACCCCACACATCATCAGATCTCCCCGCTTACCTTGTACAGCAGATAATGATTTCTGGTGACGGCAAATATCAGATTGATGTTGTTTTCTGACAGCTTCTCCCCCAACAGAGCCAGAGAAGGGTAATCCTGGAAAGACGGGAAGGTGGAGAAGAAGGTCAGTGCAGATCCCAGAACTGGACCACTAACTAAGAATATACACAAGTCACATACAGAGGGGGGGGGGGCGGAGAGGGGGATATCTGATAATTAGGAAGGATGGAGGAATGTGAGCTGAAGTGATAGTCAGAGATACAAAATATCCACAAATAGAATGAGGTGACGGTTCCCAAATACAGGTTAATCTGCTTAAATTTTGCCTTCCCTGGTTCCCCCCTCCCACACACGCCAATGATATTTTTACATAAAACCTTTCCATTTTCATTACATACCCTATTTCATACCCAGTGATGTCAATACTGGGTCTCTGTGCTACTCTAGGCAATGCAAGTAGATCGTGACTGGTGGTAGGGGGTTTCAGGGTGTACTAATATTTCCGTGTCTGGTGAACCATTGTCTTCTGTCCTTTGGGGACACTAACTCTGCACGAGTTCCCGGGTCTGTACACCCACTGTGCCCATTATAAGGGGTTCCCACCACTCCTGTGCCGAGTTCCCGGGTCTGTACACCCACTGTGCCCATTATAAGGGGTTCCCACCACTCCTGTGCTGAGTTCCCGGGTCTGTACACCCGCTGTGCCCATTATGAGGGGTTCCCACCATCCCTGTGCTGAGTTCCCGGGTCTGTACACCCGCTGTGCCCATTATGAGGGGTTCCCACCATCCCTGTGCTGAGTTCCCGGGTCTGTACACCCGCTGTGCCCATTATGAGGGGTTCCCACCATCCCTGTGCCGAGTTCCCGGGTCTGTACACCCACTGTGCCCATTATGAGGGGTTCCCACCATCCCTGTGCCGAGTTCCAGGGTCTGTACACCCGATGTGCCCATTATGAGGGGTTCCCACCATCCCTGTGCTGAGTTCCCGGGTCTGTACACCCGCTGTGCCCATTATGAGGGGTTCCCACCATCCCTGTGCTGAGTTCCCGGGTCTGTACACCCGCTGTGCCCATTATGAGGGGTTCCCACCATCCCTGTGCTGAGTTCCAGGGTCTGTACACCCGCTGTGCCCATTATGAGGGGTTCCCACCATCCCTGTGCTGAGTTCCCGGGTCTGTACACCCGCTGTGCCCATTATGAGGGGTTCCCACCATCCCTGTGCCGAGTTCCAGGGTCTGTACACCCGCTGTGCCCATTATGAGGGGTTCCCACCATCCCTGTGCCGAGTTCCCGGGTCTGTACACCCGCTGTGCCCATTATGAGGGGTTCCCACCATCCCTGTGCTGAGTTCCCGGGTCTGCACACCCGCTGTGCCCATTATAAGGGGTTCCCCCCATCCCTGTGCTGAGTTCTCAGGTCTGTACACCCGCTGTGCCCATTATGAGGGGTTCCCACCATCCCTGTGCCGAGTTCCCGGGTCTGTACACCCGCTGTGCCCATTATGAGGGGTTCCCACCATCCCTGTGCTGAGTTCCCGGGTCTGTACACCCGCTGTGCCCATTATGAGGGGTTCCCACCATCCCTGTGCTGAGTTCCCGGGTCTGTACACCCGTTGTGCCCATTATGAGGGGTTCCCACCATCCCTGTGCTGGATTTGTCTGAAGGACATTCTCGGTTTCCTCTTGATATAAATATATCTGATGTGTAGCGGATCTGATTCTTACCAGCTTGTCGGCCGCGCTGTACTCATTATTGGTGTCCAGGTGACAATGACCATCATTCGGCTGCACCAAACCAGCCAGTTTCCCGTCCAGCGCAACGTGCGGCACGTCGTCGGTGGTGATGACCAGCAGGTGGGAGGCCTCCGTTCTCCAGCCGATCTTCTCCTAGGAGGGAAAACAGAAGTGATTCACATTAGTTCCGTCTCACCGATTTCTAGAAGTTCAGGAGGAGATTTTCCTCCGGGGACACAACAATAGAAGGCGGAGAGGACATAAAGTAGGGATCACCGCGCGGCGGTCACATGGTCCGGATTACAGCCGGTGACCCCACAGCTACCCACCATCTCCAGAGCTGGGACATGATATGGAGTGACAGGGTCATGTGGAGAAGAATGGAGGCCATTCACGTGGTGGAGCCAACCGTGTGACTTCACTGCCTGAGCCCACTGTGCCCGATGCGGCTCTATCGGTCAGATAATGGAGAGCAGTGGATGAGAAGCCCCTCAGTGACATCATAGTAAGACTTCTGATCCATTTCAGATGCCCAATGCTGGGCGACATCAGATCTTTGCCAACACTTTTTCTCTTCATCACCCCTAACAGTTCCCATAATGATGAACCAGCTTCTCATCCCACCATCTCTCATGTCTCCGACAGGCCATGCCCAGAGTTTATGGTCTCGGGAATCGGGCTTCACCCTTCACTGGTAAGGATCTCTATTGGGTCTCTTCGTCCTTCTCTGGCTTTTTAAAAACCAGACAACTTCCAGATCTGGAGAGCCACCGCCTGCTCCTCCGTCCTCACCTTCCGTACCTTCTACCAGGCCTCATCTGATGCCAGCATAGGGTCCTCTATATTAAATGCAGAGTAACCCCAGGAGCTGACACTCCGGAATCTGGCGGGTCTTTGTGCGACCCCTGACCTCCATATAATAAGGCCGAGTACTGCCAGGAGCAGCCACTCGGGAATCTGGTGGAGATCTGTGTGACTTCATATAATAATGATGTGTAGGAGACGACACTCTGGAATGGGGGGGGGGGGGGGGGTCGAGGGGGGGGGGGGGGGAGTGGGGGGGTTGGGGGGGGGGGGGGGGGGGGGGGGTTGGAAGGGGTGGGGGGGGGGGGGGGGGGGGGGTGTCTCTGTCACCTCTATATAATAACGCCATGTATTCGCAAGAGCCGATTGGGAATCTAGTGGGTATCTGTGTGACCTATGACCTCCATATAATAATTCTGTATACTCCCAGGAGCTGACACTTGGGAATATGGCAAGTTATTGACCGCCACATAATTTATTTATTACAGGATTTATATAGCGCCAACAGTTTACGCAGCGCTTTACAATATAAAAAGGGAGGCAATACATAATGTATTTTATTATATTATAAATACAATAAAATACAGGAGGATTAAGAGGGCCCTGCTCAGAAGAGCTTACAATCTAATAGGGTGGGGGAGGTGATACATAAGGTTGTAACTGTGGGGGATGATCTGATGGAAATGGTAGAAGATTAGTTGGAGACACGATCGGCTTCCCTGAAGAGATGAGTTTTCAGGGATCGCCTGAAGGTAGCTAGAGTAGGGGATAGCCGGACAGGTTGAGGTAGCGAGTTCCAGAGGATGGGAGAGGCTCTGGAGAAATCCTGGAGACGAGCATGGGAGGAGGAGACGAGAGAGCCGGACAGGAGGAGATCTTGAGAAGAGCGGAGAGGACGGTTTGGGATATGTTTGGAGACAAGATTGGCGCTGTAGCTCGGGGCAGAGTTGTGGATGGCTTTGTATGTTGTGGTTAGTATTTTGAATTTAATTTGCTGGGTGATTGGGAACCAGTGTAGGGATTGGAGGAGAGGGTTGGCAGACACTGATTGGGAACCAGTGTAGGGATTGGAGGAGAGGGTTGGCAGACTCTGAACGGTTGGTAAGGTGGATAAGTCTGGCAGCAGCATTCATGATAGACTGAAGAGGGGAGGAGCCTATGGAGAGGCAGGCCAATGAGAAGGGAGTTGCAATAGTCAAGGCGAGAGATAACAAGGGAGTGAATGAGGATCTCGGTGGTGTCATTTGTTAAAAAAGGGGCGAATTTTAGAGATGTTACGGAGGTGAAGTCTACAAACTTTTGACAGCGATTGAACTTGAGGCTGAAATGACAAGTCCGAGTCTACTCCCAGGAGCTGACACTCTGGAATCTGGCGGGTCTTTGTGTGACCCCTGACCTCCATATAATAATGCCGTGTACTGCCAGGAGCTGACACTCGGGAATCTCGCAAGTGTTTGTGTGACCTCTGACCTCCTGTGTAATTAATGCCGTCTACCCCCAGGAGCTGACACTCAGGAATCTGGTGGATATCTGTGTGACTTCATATAATAATGATGTGTAGGAGACGAGACTCTGGAATCGGGGGGGGGGGGGGGGGGGGGGGTGTCTCTCTGTGACCTCAATATAATAACGCCATGTATCCGCAAGAGCCGATTGGGAATCTAGTGGGTATCTGTGTGACCTCTGACCTCCATATAATAATTCTGTATACTCCCAGGAGCTGACTCTTGGGAATATGGCAAGTTATCGACCGCCACATAATAATGCCATGTACTCAAAAGAGCCGATCGGAAATAAAAAAAAAAACGGGCATCCATGAGTCCTCCACATAATAATGCCAAGTACTCCCAGGAACAGACACTCGGAAATCTGGCGGGTCTCTCTGTGACCTCTGACCTCCATAAGTTCTAATGACCCCTTTATATGGTAAAGCGCTGTGCAAACTGTTGGCTCCATATGAATCTTGTATAATAATAATTATGCAGAGTACTACCAGGAACTGACACAAATTTGGCGGGTATCTGTGTGACCTCTGACCTCCATTTACTCCCAGGAGCTGACACTCGGGAATCTAGCGGGTATCTGTGTGACCTCTGTATATTAATGCCAAGTACTCCCAAGAGCTGACACTCGGGAATCTAGCGGGTATCTGCGTGACCTCTGTATATTAATGCCAAGTACTCCCAAGAGCTGACACTCGGGAATCTAGCGGGTATCTGCGTGACCTCTGTATATTAATGCCAAGTACTCCCAAGAGCTGACACTCGGGAATCTAGCGGGTATCTGTGTGACCTCTAACCTCCATATAATAATGCCATGTACTCGTAAGAGCCAATCAGGAATCTGGCGGGTATCTGTGTGACCTCTGCCCTCCATGTACACCCAGAACCCGACACTCAGGACTCTGGCGGGTATCTGTGTGACCTCTGCCCTCCATGTACTCCCAGAACCCGACACTCAGGACTCTGGCGGGTATCTGTGTGACCTCTGACCTCCATGTACTCCCAGAAGCCGACACTCAGGACTCTGGAGGGTATCTGTGTGACCTCTGACCTCCATGTACTCCCAGAAGCCGACACTCAGGAATCTGGCGGGTATCTATGTGACCTCTGCCCTCCTTGTACTCCCAGGAGCTGACACTCAGGACTCTGGCGGGTATCTGTGTGACCTCTGCCCTCCATGTACTCCCAGAGGCCGACACTCAGGACTCTGGCGGGTATCTGTGTGACCTCTGCCCTCCATGTACTCCCAGAACCCGACACTCAGGACTCTGGCGGGTATCTGTGTGACCTCTGCCCTCCATGTACTCCCAGAAGCTGACACTCAGGACTCTGGTGGGTATCTGTGTGACCTCTGACCTCCATGTACTCCCAGAAGCAGACACTCAGGACTCTGGCGGGTATCTGTGTGACCTCTGACCTCCATGTACTCCCAGAAGCTGACACTCAGGACTCTGGCGGGTATCTGTGTGACCTCTGACCTCCATGTACTCCCAGGAGCTGACACTCAGGACTCTGGTGGGTATCTCTGCGACCTCTGCCCTCCATGTACTCCCAGGAGCTGACACTCAGGACTCTGGCGGGTATCTGTGTGACCTCTGCCCTCCATGTACTCCCAGAAGCTGACACTCAGGACTCTGGCGGGTATCTGTGTGACCTCTGACCTCCATGTACTCCCAGAAGCTGACACTCAGGACTCTGGCGGGTATCTGTGTGATCTCTGACCTCCATGTACTCCCAGGGGCTGACACTCAGGACTCTGGCGGGTATCTGTGTGACCTGTGCCCTCCATGTACTCCCAGAAGCTGACACTCAGGACTCTGGCGGGTATCTGTGTGACCTCTGCCCTCCATGTACTCCCAGAAGCCAACACTCAGGACTCTGGCGGGTATCTGTGTGACCTCTGACCTCTATGTACTCTCAGAAGCCGACACTCAGGAATCTGGAGCAGTCAGCACTTGGAGCGTTCCTACAGGCGGAATGTTCCCGGGGAGGAGACGTCACACAAACTCCCATCCTGGTCACTGAACTCTGCGCTGATCACCGGATTGCACGCAATGGGGATGAGGATGGGCACAGCTGGGGGATCGGTTCCAGGAAAGGGTGCCGGCAAATCGGGCGGTGATCCATCGATGTCACACAATCTGCGAACAGTCAACACAAAGCTCTGCGCGCCGGTGAACGGACGCCAACCTTTCCGATAGGAAACATGGCCTCAGCTGCGGACAGCTGCTCTCCTCTCTCGCCAGCTGCCAAATCCAACTGAAATATTTCTGAGTTTAATGAACTCCGTCCTGAAGGGAAAAGATCTTCACAAGGACAAGCTGCTTAAAGGGGAACTCCAGCCTAACGACTAAATGCACAATTAGATGAACTATGATAAAACACACAGCAGAAGTGGCGGGGAGGGGAATCAGGGTGTACCCCCACTATTCACTAGTGCAGATCTACAGCTTCCTGTGTCACCAGCATGCTCACTGAACCTCAGAACAAGGCCCTCCCTGGTTTTTCCATCCATCCCCCAGTGCCTGAAATATATTAGACTGGCAGAACTGCAATGACTCACAGCGTAGAACCTCCCTCCCCCAGTCTGATTTCTGCTGCACAGAGGACTAAGTGGAGATCATGTGTAGAGATCTCAGGAAGTTGGATTAGAAATATTGTAAATTAATGAATCATATTCCTTGTGTTCTGCTTGTAGGTGTAAGGAAACCTGGGATCACTCTTTAAGGTTATTGCAAGGGAATGTAGAGTTACCCTTTAATTTTTAACTTTGTAAGAGTTTCTCTGCAAGAAAGTTCTTTCTTCCTTTATCTAGCTTGCTAGCTTGTGCAGAAGTGCTGAGAGAGGTGTTAGACAGGATACGCCTTTTTAGATTAAACATGTCCGGAACATATATACTGCTTGCTAAATGACATTTGACCATTGCGGCCAATGGGATAAGGTTTAGTGATAAGGTTTAAGTCTTAGAATTGTGACGATGTAACAAAATTGTGATGAGGATTCCGTCTCTGGGCAGAAAAACTGTGAATATTTTGCAAGATCAGTATTAATTGTATAACATGAATGCTTGAATGTGATTGGTTGTTCATGGTACTTTCTCTACAACGCCTTTTTCTTTGTAATCACATATATTCTGTCAAAAGGGAATAAACCACCGTACTCTTGACCAACCATATACTGTGTATGGTGTCTATGATTACCCGTCCGGACAGAGAGTTTTTCCATTGACCAGAGTCCAGTTTGAGCAAAGAGAAAGAGGGGCTGAAACAGAGGACCTTACAGTAGGTCCTCTTATTACAGAAAGAGGGGGGGGGGGGGCATCTGTTTTGGTAGCCGACCCACCAAGGGAGGACTTTGCACTCTGTTTTGGCTTCACTTCCCGTTTCCCTTACTAGAGATGCCGACTCTCGAAGAATCGGCTCGGGTGACGACATTGCGGGATCCCTGGACAGGTAAGGGTCCTTATATTAAGAGTCAACATCTACAGTATTTGTGCTGCCGACTTATTTCTTTCTGAAGAAGCCAGGAGCTCCTCTTTAAAAAAAACAAAGCAAAACAATTGGGGGCTCGTCCGGGATTTACACTGAAGTTTAACTGAAGTAGACCTGTTTTCTGTAGTATTTCATGTTGCCTGTGCCAAGAAAAATGCTGTTTAAGCGGTTTAGGAAAAAGCAAGGCTGCAGAGGCTTTTTGGTCTCCAGGGGGAGGTGTGCAACCTGCCTACCTGGGCTAGAGCACTGCAAATTCAGCAGAACGGCATTGTCGCCACAAAAAGGGGGGGGGGGGGGGGACTAGCAGGATCAACAGGTAAATACTTAGAAGGTAGATGATAGTTTACATATATATCTGGAAAAACAGAATCTTTCCAGGCCCAGCCAATCATATAAATAGGTACAAAAATTGGATATAAAAATCTTGCGAGCTACCAGATGAATCACTTTAGTTATTATTAGATGTTCAATCACTTTCACAATCCCACAAATATGTGCCAATTAAACAATAAAAACAATCAAAGTGTCGCGCAATCAATACACATCCTGTGGGTTTTTTGCATTAAAGGCAAAAAAGCTCCTGTCATGCAGGGATCCTCGTGTCAATCCCCCTGAGGAAGACACTTGATCTCTGTGTCGACACGTGTTGGGGAGGGGACAGGACAGTGTAGGCAGTAGCAGCATTGCCAGGACGAGCAGCTGTGAAAAAAACAGACCTACGACTTCCACTGGGTTATGTACAGATCTGTTTGATATAGATTGGTGCGCTGAAGAACCTTCAATGTGTGAGTACCCTGATTCTTATTTTTAAATAAATGTGGTTTTAAATGTGCGAGTACCCCGATTCTTATTATAAATAAAAAATGTGGTTTGACCAAACTTAAGTGTCACACGCCCTGAGGTGAGGATAATCACAAAGGGGGGGGGGGGGGCACGCGAGCGTTGGCACTTTGAATAACTTTGGAGCACTTGCACAAGGATCCACTTCAACCGAACATCTTTAAGAATATTGATTGATGGACTTACATTATTGAGCACTTTAGTGCACATGTGGGACAGAATATTTAATTGAATTAATTTCTATTGTGTCAATTTTAGATTTAGATGTTTATAATACAAGCACAGCAGCACTACTTTGCATGAGTGGAATAGAGATCTATTGGACTATATACTTGTTCAGGTTTATATGGAATACTGGATACGTGTGTTTGTACTGACCCCAGGATGTTTATTGATTGTAAAATATAGCGCAACACTTTGATAGTTTAGCATCAAGTAGAATCCGGCGTCAGACTTCACCACCAAACACACGGAGAACAGAGGAGATGAACTTCCCAGCCGCCCCCTACCCCCCCCCGCATGTGACAAGCCGGGACAGGCTGAAGTTTAATGAAGACTCAGAGACAATCCGAGATCTCGGGTGATTCATTCCACAAACACAACTTTCTGGGTTCGCTCTGCTAGGCGGATATTTCTGCACCAACATGCCCAGCGAGACTCCAACCCGACACTCTGCATCCAAATTCCTTTATGCCAACACCGTGCCCAGCCGAGACATGTCCTGATCAGAGAGAAACCCAGAGAGACCGAGGAGCACAACTCACCATCATACAGAATAATACATTCCGGACAATTGTCTCCTCTACAATTCACCAAAAGACTCAACCAACCCGAAACACAAATCTCCCCGGCGTCAGCTGACCTAAACTCTTCTGTCATTCAGAATGCCCATTATGAAAGGGTTCCCAACATCCCTGTGCCGAGTTCCCAGGTCTGTACACCCCGCTGTGCCCATTATGAGGGGTTCCTGGGTCTGTACACCCGCTGTGCTCTATATGAGGGGTTCCCACCATCCATGTGCCGAGTTCCTGGGTCTGTACACCTGCTGTGCCCATTATGAGGGGTTCCCACCATCCCTGTGCCGAGTTCCCGGGTCTGTAACACCCGCTGTGCCCATTATGAGGGGTTCCCAACATCCCTGTGCCGAGTTCCCGGGTCTGTACACCCGCTGTGCCCATTATGAGGGGTTCCTGGGTCTGTACACCCGCTGTGCCCATTATGAGGGGTTCCTGGGTCTGTACACCCGCTGTGCTCTATATGAGGGGTTCCCACCATCCCTGTGCTGAGTTTCCGGGTCTGTACACTGTTGTGCCCATTATGAGGGGTTCCCACCATCCCTGTGCCGAGTTCCCAGGTCTGTACACCCGCTGTGCCCATTATGAGGGGTTCCCACCATCCCTGTGCTGAGTTCCCGGGTCTGTACACCCGCTGTGCCCATTATGAGGGGTTCCCCCCATCCCTGTGCTGAGTTTCTGGGTCTGTACACCCGCTGTGCCCATTATGACGGCACCATTCATCCATCTCCTTTGATTTTGGAGTCGGGAATTATAGAAAGGGTCAGAGGAAAACTTGGCTCACTGGACTCCATCTGTAAATAATGACTTTTCGGGAGGACAGACTCTTAAGGCTGCAAAGTCTGTTCTCCTGAGAGGGGGATGGGTGGGGGGGGGGGGTATCTGAGGTTATGGATGTGAAACTGCAGCATCAGCATTCCTCCGATTGCACAAAACTGACATCAGAACGTTCCACAGCCGCAGTTTCCATGAGACTCAGACTTGTGGTCACCGAAGGAGGAAGTAGAGTCCCCTCTCTGTGTGAATCAGGCTTCACGTACACGGGACGTTTTTACAACCTCTCCGGAACGAGTTAACTTGACAGATAGTAACCCGCGTCTAAAAAGTCAGTTTTGCCACGTTTAGCAGCGTTTTGAAAAAATATATATATCCATATAGCCAAAAAATGAAAAACGACTGTAAACAAAATGCGGATAAACGTGAGTTACGGCGTTTAGAGGCATTTGGCGCTTGAAATGCCTCTAAACTCAGCGTCTGAACACATTTTTTGCTTTCCAAAAAAAGTCCTCTAAACTCAACTGCGCAGAACGTAGAGGAGAGATCGAGGACCCTGTGTTTTTAACTTGTAAACAACACATCTCAGAAAGAGGCTCGGTCCTTAAAGAGGTGTATCCCTAAGGCTGCATTCACACCTGGGCGTTTTGTAGCTTGAAGCCTGAAGCTACAAAAGCTAGAGGGGAAAAAATACATTATTCTCTATGGAGATGGTTCACATCTCCACTCCAAAACGCCTGAAGCCCTACGCCTGAAGCTCAAACAAGTTCCGGACCCTTTTTTGTCGCGCGAATTGGGCAGATTTGGGCGTTTTTATTCTTTTTACATTGGTGACCTTTTGCTCTGCACAAAATTCGCGGCAAAACGCGGTAAAAAACGCCGCGAATCGCGGTAAAAAACGCCGCAAATCGCGGTAAAAAACGCCGCGAAAAAAGCCGCAATTCGCGCGATTTTCTGCCTGAAAGGTGTGAATGCAGCCTAAAAGAAAAAATGTAAAAAAAGTCAGCAGCTACAAATACTGCAGCTGCTGACTTTTAATAATCGACACTTACCTATCCCAGGGTCCAGCGATGCGGGGGGGGGGGGGGGGGGGGGGGGGGGCGTCGAAGCTCCACTCGCCCCCCGATCCGCTCGGCGGCGCCTGCATTGCAACTGTGAGCGGTGATTGGCCGCACAGTCATCTGGGACATGTGACAGGTCCCAGATGACTGGGGAGCCCTTCCGGGGGCCGAGGGGAAGTGATGTCACCAGCCCAGGCATGAGGCAGACTACGTTGGACCCCCTAGCAACAGGTATTTAGAGGTATGTAAAAAATAAAAATGTTTCCAATTTATTTATTTTTTTTAGGAATTTTAAGCATTTTTTTTTTTTTTTTTTTTTTTTTTTTACAGCTTTAAACCACTTAAAGTGGGGTTTACCCCCTAAAAAAAATAAATAAAAATAAAATAATAAAATCAGTTACACATTAACCACTTCAATACCAGACACTTAGACACCTTCCTGCCCAGGCCAATTTTCAGCTTTCAGCGATGTCGCAATTTGAATGACAATTGCGCGGTCGTGCTACACTGTACCCAAACAAATTTTTTATCATTTTGTTCAACAAATAGAGCTTTCTTTTGGTGGTATTTGATCACCTCTGCGATTTTTTTTTTTTGCGCAACAAACAAAAAAATACCGAAAATTTTGCAAAAAAAACACGTTTTTCTTTGTCACTGTTAATTTTTTTTGTAAATAAGTGCATTTTCTTCTTCAATGACGGGCACTGATATGGCTGCACTGATGGGCACCGATGAGGTGGCACTGATAGGCAGCACTGACGGGCACTCATAGGCGGCACTGATAGGTGGCATGGATGGGCACGGATGGGCACTGATAGGTGCCACTGATGACACTGAGGGGTGGCATTGCTGGGCATCCCTGTTTTAAAACAAATATGTGCCAATCAGTGCCCATCTGTGGGCACTGATTGGCATATTTTGTGCATTTTTTTTAACATGTGGATGGCCATGGGGGATGTACCTGGCCATCCACATGCTGGGGGCTTCCCTGGTGGTCCTGGGGGATTCCCTGGTGGTCTAGTGTGGGCATCTGAGGGGGGGGCTGCCCGGATAAACAATCAGCGCATACCCCCCCTGTCAGGAGAGCCGCCGATCGGCTCTCCTCTACTCGCATCTGTCAGACGCGAGTGAGGAAAAGCCGATTCCTGTGTACATCGTGATCAGCCGTGATTGGACACGGCTGATCACGTGGTAAAGAGCCTCCGCCGGAGGCTCTTTACCGAGATCAGTGTAGCGGTGTGTCAGACTGACACACCGCTCCACCGATCGCTGCGATGCGCGCCCCCACGGACGCGTGGCGGCTGTTATCCTGAAGGACATCATATGACGCCCAGTCAGGATAACGAAACCACTTCCCGGACGTCAATCTGCTATTGACCGGGCGGGAAGTGGTTAAAGACCCTCTTTGTATTGTTATCTGCAGCCTTGTGACCAACCAACTCCACCCTTCAGCTTCAGCTATAGGGAGAGATTAGAACTCAATATTAATATTCTGCTTATGTGGGAGAGAAGAGTGATAATGTGAACCCCCCCCTCCACCCCCAGAGTCTTATATCCACCATGGCCCCATGTTACTCACTTGGCACACCGAGGCCTGCATGATGGCATCGAAGACTCCTTCCGGGGCGTCGCGGTTTCGGGACACCAGCTGGTTCTGCACTTTGGCGTTGAACTTGCTGACTTTATCGGTGAGGGAGAGAACGTGCCGGAAGCCGAAGGACGGAATGCAATTCGGGAACGGCTTGAATCTGCGAGAAAAGAAGAAGGACAGACCGGTCAGTCTCCGACAGAACACCTTCCATACAATGTACCCAGAGCCATGACTGTCAGACACTTTACATCCCCCCCCCTCTTCAGTCTTGCACAGGTGTAGCGGCTCCTCTCCTGGACTGAAACGGCTTCCTCCGATTTCACTGCACACTGTGAGCTTCTCACAACATGCATTAGAAGCTGCAGCAAGTCAGATAGAGCCCCGCCTCCTTTCCTGGCTGGAGGATGTCCAGCATCATTTAGCACTTTGATCCCCAGCCTAATTATCCCTGGCCCCGCCCCCTTTTCTGTTCTTTCAACAAACGGAGGTGTGGCATCCCATGCAAATACAGCCTGCCTAGGAATGCCCATACCGCCAGACTGACTTTCCCTCTTTCCTCTACCCTCATCCATTCACAAAACACCTTTATCCTGGTCACACAATACAAGGCGCTCTGTGAATGGATGAGGGGTGGTTAGAAAGGATTTCCCCTTGTCCATTCACAGAACGCCTTGTATTGTGTGACCAGAATAAAAGTGTTTTCTGAATAGAGGAGGGGACAAGTAAAAAGGGAGAGAGTGAATGGTACAATCTCTGCACCGCACAAGAGTCGGAACGGTCAGTCGCTGGACCAGAAGAAGAGAGCGATGTGTGATATCCAGCATTAGGGAGACGTTCATTTCTACAGCCAACAAACACTTCATTGGGGTCTTACTAATAATAATAATAAAATAATAAAAAATAATAATAATAATTAATAATAAAAAAAAAATCCACTTTAATGAAAAAAAAAAATAGACATCTTGCCCCCCCCCCTCCCCCTCTACCAGGAAGATCGCCGAGTTGCAGTTCCTTCCCCTCCGATGTCTTCTATGATACGTTTGTTCCACAAAAAGCAACTATGTAACTTCGATCACTCGCAGTTCCCGGGAATCCGAACCAACAATCCAATGTTCCCCCTCCCCCTCCTCTCCTGTACAATCACACGGCTCACACTGTTACCTGAAGAACAACAACAACTTATAGACAAGAAGAGGAAGAGAGCGACGGGAAGGAACACCATTGTGTCTGCCGGTTACTTTGTTTCAACAATAGTATTCATTTTGCTGAGTTGACTAGAATGAGATACTAAAGAATGACGGGACTGTATGGGAGAACAGAGGGGGAACAGAGGAGGAACCGAGGAGGAACAGAGGGGGAACAGAGGGGGAACAGAGGGGGAACAGAGGGGGAACAGAGAACAGAGGGGGAACAGAGAACAGAGGGGGAACAGAGAACAGAGGGGGAACAGAGAACAGAGGGGGAACAGAGAACAGAGGGGGAACCGAGGAGGAACAGAGGGGGAACAGAGGGGGAACAGAGAACAGAGGGGGAACAGAGAACAGAGGGGGAACCGAGAACAGAGGGGGAACAGAGAACAGAGGGGGAACAGAGAACAGAGGGGGAACCGAGAACAGAGGGGGAACAGAGAACAGAGGGGGAACAGAGGGGGAACAGAGGAGGAACAGAGGAGGAACAGAGGAGGAACAGAGGAGGAACAGAGGAGGAACAGAGGGGGAACAGAGGAGGAACAGAGGAGGAACAGAGGAGGAACAGAGGGGGAACAGAGGAGGAACAGAGGGGGAACAGAGGAGGAACAGAGGGGGAACAGAGGGGGAACAGAGAACAGAGGGGGAACAGAGAACAGAGGAGGAACAGAGGAGGAACAGAGGAGGAACAGAGGGGGAACAGAGGGGGAACAGAGGGGGAACAGAGGAGGAACAGAGGGGGAACAGAGGAGGAACAGAGGGGGAACCGAGGGACACAGAGAAACATTGGGATCTACAGTATAGAATACCATCAAAAGATTCAGAGAATCTGGAGAAATCTCTGTGTGAAGGGATGAGGCCCAAACCCATATATTGGATGGCGGTGATCTTCGGGCCCTCATACGGCAACGCATTAAAACCAGGTATGATTGTGTGATGGACATCCCTGCATGAGCTCAGGAATACTGCATGGGAACACAGACCGTCGTGCCATCCAAAAATACAAGGTAAAGCTCTAACATGGAAAGAAGAAGCCGTATTTGAACATGATCCAGAAACACAGCCGTCTTCTCTGGGACAAAAGCTTGTTTCAAATGGTCTGTGGCCAAGTGGAAAACTGTTCTCTGGGCCAAAGCTTGTTTCAAATGGTCTGTTGCCAAGTGGAAAATTGTTCTCTGGGCCAAAGCTTGTTTGAAATGGTCTGTTGCAAAGTGGAAAATTGTTCTCTAGGCCAAAGCTCATTTAAAATGCTCTGTTGCCAAGTGAAAAACTGTTCTCTGGGCCAAAGCTCATTTAAAATGGTCTGTTGCCAAGTGAAAAACTGTTCTCTGGGCCAAAGCTTGTTTCAAATGGTCTGTTGCCAAGTGGAAAATTGTTCTCTGGGACAAAGCTTGTTTCAAATGGTCTGTTGCAAAGTGGAAAATTGTTCTCTAGGCCAAAGCTCATTTAAAATGGTCTGTTGCCAAGTGAAAAACTGTTCTCTGGGCCAAAGCTCATTTAAAATGGGCTGTTGCAAAGTGGAAAATTGTTCTCTGGGTCAAAGCTCATTTAAAATGGTTTGTTGCAAAGTGGAAAAGGAATCTGTGATCAGACAAATGGAAATTTAACATTTTGGCCAACATAAAGGAGGAGAGGGTCCTTTCCAGCTTATCAGTAATTGCCGTGGGGGGGAGGCATTAGTGTGCATGCAATGGGCAGCTCTCACATCTGGAAAGGCACCATCAATGCTGAAAGATAGATCCAGGTGTTAGAGCGGCATATCCTCCCATTCAGAGGACATCTGTTTCAGGGAAGGCCTTCAGCAGGACAATACTAAACCGCATACTGCATCTATGACAACAGCATGGCTTCCTAGTAGAAGAGTCCGGGGGCTTAACTGGCTGCCTGCAGTCCAGACCTTTCACCAATTGGAAATATTTGGTGCATGTTGAAATGAAAAATACGACAAAGAAGACCCAGGACTGTTGAGCGGTTAGAATCCAATATCAGGCAAGAATGGGACAACATTCCTCTCCCAAAACTCTGGCAACTGCTCTCCTCACTTCCCAAACCTTTGCAGAGTGTTGGTAATAGAAGAGGGGGAAGGCTTCACCGTGCTGAACATGGCCACGCCCCCAACTTTTTTGAGACATGTTGCTGCCATCAATTTCAAAATCACCTCATTTTTTTTTCCCTTTCTTAAAAATGGTCCATTTTCTCTGTTTAAACATTTGATATATTTTCTATTGTGAATAAATTTTGGATTTATGAGATTTGCAGAGCATTGCATTCTGTTTTATGCAGATTTTACACAACTATTTTGGAATTGGGGGGTGTATTTGATATGGTAAATTCATGACCAGAATACGAGGACCCTGCGATGACTGAACTAGAAGGTCACACAAGCCTCCCTCCGTCTCTTCCCATGTAGATGATAATTAGTTTTCGCTGCCTGCGGGGGGCGTCGGTGGTCGGGGAAGGGTGACCTCTGTAGTATGCGATCTAAAAGGAGCGCAGAGCCGGCGAGGAGGGATTGGACGCCGTCCCGCAGAAAAGGTGGATGCGAGGGCAGTGGAAACTCTAGAGGACAATGGAGGCCGAGGACGGGGCGCTCCAGGGAATTCTAGAAATGTACGGCTCTTTGTTGACTCTCTTCTCTCCTCGCTGAATAATTCCGCTGAAATTGGCTCCTTCAGATCACGCTGTGCCGGGCTGTGTGGCCCCGAGCCAAGGAAAGGCAAAAAGAATAAACACAGAGCCGTCCGAGACAAAGGAACCTCCAACATCGGGACCAGCCGAGTGAGGAGCCGAGGACTGGAGGCTGGAGAGAAAAAGTGCGCTGCCTGCAGCCAACAGACCCCCCCAAATCCAGGTCACCCCAATACACTGCCAGGGTTTAACACCCAACCGAAATCCTCCGAACACTCCAGGTGTGTCAAAACAATAAGGTGTGCAAAGTCTTATAGCAGCCACAGCCTGAGCAAAAAAAAACCTGTCCCCTGCCAGCATGCCACAGAGGAAGACCCTTGCTCTCAGGGTTAAGGAAGCAGTGGTCTCTCTGCAGAGGTACAACACAGTTTAAGGAAAAACGCCTGTCCCCTGCCAGCACGCTGCAGAGAAAGAGTTTTGTTCTCTGGCTAGGGATGCAGTGGTCTCTCTGCCGAGGTAGAATACGGTCTGAGCAAAAATAAAAGATAAAAAGACAGTCCCTGCCAGCATGCCACGGTGGGGAATAAGGAAGCAGCGGTCTCGTGTAATGAAGTCTAAGCAAAAAAAAAAAAAAAAATATGTCCCCTGTCAGGATACTGTAGTGAAAGACTCTTGCCTTCTGGCTAAGGAAGCAGTGGTCTCTCTACAGAGGTATGACACAGAGGGAGGGGGAGGGGGGGGGGCGGAGTTGATGGAGAAACTAAAATTCCAATTGTTAGACAGAGGTGGTATAGATTTAAGTGAGGGAGCCCATATGTACCGTCGTCCAGCTCCCTGCGCCTGCTGTCATTCTGGGGCCCCGGGAAGGGTAGGGGCCCTAAGCAATTTCCCAGTCTGCCCTCCTCCAATGCTGCCCCTGTGGGGATTTACGATGGTCGAGCGTTTACACGCCGAGATCCCCGGACAGAATGCAGCTGCGATGAATCATTCTGGGTGAGGATTTGATCTTTTATTGGATTGTTTTATTGCCCTATAAAACTATTTTATTGGATCTTTCACAGATTTCTCGCAGCCAATACCTGCCGGCGCGTTCAGCGATTAAACTCCCCCCCCCCCGTGACACGTTCAGAGTCCCTCACACTGGACTCCTCCCCCCGAGACACGTTCAGAGTCCCTCACACTGGACTCCCCCCCCCCCCCCCCGTGACACGTTCAGAGTCCCTCACACTGGACTCCTCCCCCCCGCGACACGTTCAGAGTCCCTCACACTGGACTCCTCCCCCCCGCGACACGTTCAGAGTCCCTCACACTGGACTCCTCCCCCCCGCGACACGTTCAGAGTCCCTCACACTGGACTCCTCCCCCCCGCGACACGTTCAGAGTCCCTCACACTGCACTCCTCCCCCCCGCGACACGTTCAGAGTCCCTCACACTGGACTCCTCCCCCCGCGACACGTTCAGAGTCCCTCACACTGGACTCCTCCCCCCGCGACACGTTCAGAGTCCCTCACACTGGACTCCCCCCCCCGCGACACGTTCAGAGTCCCTCACACTGGACTCCTCCCCCCCGCGACACGTTCAGAGTCCCTCACACTGGACTCCTCCCCCCGCGACACGTTCAGAGTCCCTCACACTGCACTCCTCCCCCCGCGACACGTTCAGAGTCCCTCACACTGGACTCCTCCCCCCGCGAAACGTTCAGAGTCCCTCACACTGGACTCCTCCCCCCGCGACACGTTCAGAGTCCCTCACACTGGACTCCTCCTCCCCGCGACACGTTCAGTGTCCCTCACACTGGACTCCTCCCCCGCGACACGTTCAGAGTCGCTCACACTGGACTCCTCCCCCCGCGAAACGTTCAGAGTCGCTCACACTGGACTCCTCCCCCGTGACACGTTCAGAGTGGCTCACACTGGACTCCTCCCTCCATGACACGTTCAGAGTCGCTCACACTGGACTCCTCCCCCAGCGACATGTTCAGTCGCTCACACTGGACTCCTCCCCCCCGAGACATGTTCAGTCGCTCACACTGGACTCCTCCCCCCGCGACACGTCACGTCAGGTTCCTGTTTTGACTTTCTGCCAAGTTTGTATTTGTTAGTTAGTTAGCACAATATCCCCCCATTAATCCTCCTATCAGTGAACTGCTACAAATATCCTTCAAGATAAACTGGATACATTCCGAATGAAGATCAATAATTATATAACTGACACTGATAACCAATGAACAGCGAGTATCAATAATACAATGTTACATCGAACACAAAGTGCATCGATCAATAATGTCCGGTCTCTGTACATCTTAGTGAACGCTCCTCCTCAGATCGTTATTGATCGATAGACTTTGCGTTGGATGTAACATTGTATCATTTTATGTATTAGGACTCGTTCCACACTGGGGGCCGCCCTTAGTGCCCCTCTGAAGAGCGATTCCCACTCCAAGGAGGGTTTGGAATCTTCCCCCCCCCGGAGTTCAGCCCCCATCTGTCGGTGACACTCACCCGGTGCAGGGGTTGTTCTGATACTTGGGGGCCGTATAGGAGAACGGAGAGACGTTCTTGTCTACGAAAGTGCCGAATCCCAACCGGAAGTTGCTGGTGAGTTTCGCCATCTCCTCGGCCAGCCGCGTCCCCAGATTCCGGATATTCTCCAGATCGTCTTTCATGGACAGAGATAAATCCATCAGGTAATAGAGATCCACTGGGTAGTCCTCCACCTGCCTCACCTGCACCTTAAAGGAGGCCGCCGCACCTGGAGGGGGAGAGAGTGGAGCCGTGAACCTCCGGAGGCCACAAAATGAAATACATCCGAAAAACAACATTTCACTATCTTAGACTTTTGGATATTTAGATATTTCCTGTCTCTGGACCACCCAACCTCACATGGCCAGCTTTGGAATTGCGGTGGTGGGGGAGGGGGAGAGGGAGGGAAGACTTATTTTGCTTAGTCCAGGTAAGCATTAAATGGTCACTCCATGTGCCCATTATGAGGGGTTCCCACCATCCCTGCGCTGAGTTCCCGGGTCTGTACACCCGCTCTGCCCATTATGAGGGGTTCCCACCATCCCTGTGCTGAGTTCCCGGGTCTGTACACCCGCTGTGCCCATTATGAGGGGTTCCCACCATCCCTGCGCTGAGTTCCCGGGTCTGTACACCCGCTGTGCCCATTATGAGGGGTTCCCACCATCCCTGTGCCAAGTTACCGGGTCTGTACACCCGCTGTGCCCATTATGAGGGGTTCCCACCATCCCTGTGCTAAGTTCCCGGGTCTGTACACCCGCTGTGCCCATTATGAGGGGTTCCTATCATCCCTGTGCTGAGTTCCCGGGTCTGTACACCCGCTGTGCCCATTATGAGGGGTTCCCACCATCCCTGTGCCAAGTTACCGGGTCTGTACACCCGCTGTGCCCATTATGAGGGGTTCCTATCATCCCTGTGCTAAGTTCCCGGGTCTGTACACCCGCTGTGCCCATTATGAGGGGTTCCCCCATCCCTGTGCCGAGTTCCCGGGTCTGTACACCCGCTGTGCCCATTATGAGGGGTTCCCCCCATCCCTGTGCTAAGTTCCCGGGTCTGTACACCCCGCTGTGCCCATTATGAGGGGTTCCTATCATCCCTGTGCCGAGTTCCCGGGTCTGTACACCTGCTGTGCCCATTATGAGGGGTTCCCACCATCCCTGTGCTGAGTTCTGTACACCTGCTGTGCCCATGAGGGGTTCCCACCATCCCTGCTGAGTTCCCGGGTCTGTACACCCGCTGTGCCCATTATGAGGGGTTCCTATCATCCCTGTGCTGAGTTCCCGGGTCTGTACACCCGCTGTGCCCATTATGAGGGGTTCCCACCATCCCTGTGCTGAGTTCCCGGGTCTGTACACCTGCTGTGCCCCTTATGAGGGGTTCCCACCATCCCTGATGCATTTTTGTTGTATATAATGAAGAATACAATGACTACAGCCATCACACCCAATCTCTGATCAGGATATAATTGTAGGTGGAGCAGCTTCATTAATGACATATCTGTGGTCAGGCAGGTAATGGGTCAGAGGTCAGGGGGGGGGGGGTTATCTTGTAATGGATATGATTAAGAGAATAATGAAATGTCTATTCCAATGAGTACATGGTTTATATATTATGCCCGACATATCAGCTTCAGTTTAACAGCCTTAAAAAACATATTCAGACATTTTGCAAAAGCTCACTCTATCCTCGGAACTGCAACAGTTAACAAACAGTTTGCGCCGGCTTCCGATAATACATTAAGAATATAACAACATAACACCAAAGAAGCAAGAAATGCTGCAAGAACAAAGCTACTTCCTCAAATGAGCGCTCGGCTAAAACCAATGTTTTATCACTATATGTATTTTTATATTTGTGGTTTGTGTGCGTCGGTCTTGTTGACGTGTCTTAATCTTTAATGGAGTTGTATAAAAGTCTTGAGAAGCGAAAATATTAAACAGAAGTTTTTTATTCTGAACTGAGTGTCAGCGGAATCACTTCAGAGCGCGCACGCTTTAACCACTTAAGGACCGCCTCCTGCACATTTACGTCGGCAGATTGGCACGGCTGGGCACATCAACGTACAGGTACGTTGCCTTCTAAGAGCCCAGCCGTGGGACACGCGCTCGCGACCCAGTCCTGAGCTCCGTGGCCGCGGGACCCGCGGACCCGATCGTCGCTGGTGTCCCGCGATCGGTCACAGAGCTGAAGAACAGGGAGAGGTCTGTGTAAACGAACTTCTCCCCGTGCTTCCTAGTGAGGCTGTCACTGATCGTCTCTTCCCGGTCATAGGAAAAGACGATCAGTGATGTCACACGCCAAGCCACGCCCCCCTACAGTAAAAAAAAACCACACACGTCACACTTAACCCCTCCCCGCCCCCTAGTGGTTAACTCCTTCACTGCCAGTGTCATTTACACAGGAATCAGTGCATTTAAATAGCATTGATTGCTGTATAAATGACGATGGTCCCAAAAATGTGTCAAAAATGTCCGATGTGTCCGCCATAATGTCGCAGTCACAATAAAAATCGCTGATCGCCGCCATTACTAGTAAAAAAATAAATAAAAAAAAATGATTAATAAAAATGCTATAAACCTATCCCCTATTTTGTAAACGCTATAACTTTTGCACAAACCAACCAATAATCGCTTATTGCTATTTTTTTTTCACCAAAAATATGTAGAAGAATACGTATCGGCCTAAACTGAGGGAAAAAAAAAGTTTTTTTTATATATTTTTTGGGGATATTTATTATAGCAAAAAGTTAAAAAATATTGTGTTTTTTTAAAATTGTCGCTCTATTTTTGTTTATAGCGCAAAAAAAAATACCGCAGGAGGTGATCAAATACCACCAAAAGAAAGCTCTATTTGTGGGGAAAAAAGGACGCCAAGTTGCACGACCGCGCAATTGTTAGTTAAAGCGACGCAGTGCCGAATCGCAAAAAGGGGGCCTGGTCTTTTGGCTGCAAATTGGTCCGGGGCTGAAAGTGGTTAATATTCACTCTGATCCGGGGTGGACATAATAATAATCAGACTTTTGTTCTGATCCAAAACAATCTATTGGATGATGATTATATCACAGATATTCTGTGTTGGGTGGGGTGTTGGTCCAATCCCCGTAGTTTGGTGGGGGGAGGGGGGTGTCGGTCCAATCCCCGTAGTTTGGCGGGGGGAGGGGGGTGTCGGTCCAATCCCCGTAGTTTGGCGGGGGGAGGGGGGTGTCGGTCCAATCCCCGTAGTTTGGTGGGGGGAGGGGGGTGTCGGTCCAATCCCCGTAGTTTGGCGGGGGGAGGGGGGTGTCGGTCCAATCCCCGTAGTTTGGCGGGGGGAGGGGGGTGTCGGTCCAATCCCCGTAGTTTGGTTGGGGGGGGGGGGAGGGGGGGGTGTCACTGACCTGGTCGGAGGGACATGGAGAGGCTCTGCGGGGTGACTTGGATGATGTCGGACTGCGATGACCCGGAGCCTTTGCTGCTGAGGGGGAGCTTCTTCGTCACACCGACTCGGCTGTTGGGACCCTCGATGTACTCCGCCCCGCACCCCTTCCCCAGGAGATTCTCCATCAGGTCACATCGCGACACCACCGCCTGCGAGCCGCCAAACGTCTGCCGGGGGAGGGGAACAAAATCCACATTATATTATTACACTTCTATTATCAGCATCATCTCCATTAATGTTACATTGTTACTGCTGAGAGAGCAAAGAATCATTTATTATACACATTAGAGATTCTATTATATACACTTCTATGTCTAATAATAACATTACATTGTAACCGCTGATAAAACAAAGTATCATTATATTATCTACACTTCTATTGCTAAAATAACTTCTACTAATAGAATTACATTGTTACTGATAACACGAGTTGTAGAAGCTGACTGGCTGTAGACTGCACTGTCCACTGTTAACTCTTCCCTGTGAGGACCGGAAGTTCAGGGAAGCGGCACAGAGAGAGCAGCAGCCAGCAGCATTGAAAGTTGTAAACTGGAAGTTTTGGGGGAGGAATTATTAAAAAAAAGTTTACTGGGGAAATGTTTTTTTTTTTTATTGTAAAAAAATTGCAGAGGGTTCAACACTACACATAACATAGAGGAGGTGCCGGATATATATGACCGGAACTAATCCAGAAAAGGAGAAGAAATAAATGAATACAAAATATTTACAATGTATCCAATTCTTCACTATGGGGGTTCAATAAACCAAATACACCAATAATCACAGCAGCCAATGAAATCTTCCCAAAGTCTCATTTGTGGTCTCTGGATGAATGAATGAATGAATAATTTGTATAGCGCTACAATGCGAACCGAATCGCCTCAAGGCGCTGTATTGGTGCTTTGTTGTCGAGCTTCTTAGAAGAGGTGGGTCTTGAGTTTTTTTCTGAAGACCTGATGGTTTTCTCCCATGCGGATGTAGGTTGGTAGAGCGTTCCATAGCCGTGGTCCTTGGACAGCGAATCTTCGTTCCCCTTTTGATTTGTAGCGGGACTTGGGGATAAGGAGGAGGTTTTGGTCGGACGATCGAAGACTGCGATTGGGTGTGTAGCGTTTTATTTTCTCGAGAAGGTATTGAGGCGCGTCTCCATGGGTGCATTTGTGGGTGAGGCAGAGGGTCTTGAAAATGACCCGATTCTTTACGGTTAACCAATGTAGGTTCCTCAGAGAAGGGGAAATGGATTCCCAGGTTTTTTCCCTGTTATCAGTCTTGCCGCCGTGTTTTGGATGAGTTGTAAGCGTGCAAGTTGATATTGGGGTAATCCTATGTAAAGGGAGTTTGCGTAGTCAAGTCGTGAATTAATGATCGTTCCAACTACCACTGCTTTGTCCTCCTTTGGAATGAAGGGGAGGAGTCTGCGTAGCAGGCGGAGCAGATGGTGAGATCCACTGACTACCGATCCTATTTGGGCATCCATTGACATTTCTGAGTCAAAAATGACTCCGAGGCTCTTGGCCTTGGTTCTTGGGGAGATGGTCTGTCCAAAGATGGTAGGAGGTGTCCAAGGGATCTTGGTTCGGGAGTTTTGGTTTGCATGTAGTTCCCTCCTATGGCCTGTAGGTTTATCCCTCCACAAGGCTCTCTATGGGCAGACTCTCATATATATATATATATATATATATATATATACACACATACACACACACTCTCAATGCGCAGGCAGGCTCCCTCTATGCGCAGGCTGGCTCCCTCTATGCGCAGGCTGGCTCCCTCTATGTGCAGGCTCCCTCTCTAGGCGCAGGCAGGCTCTATGTGCGCGCAGGATCCCTCTATGCGCAGGATCCCTCTATGCGCAGGATCCCCCCTAGGCGCAGGCAGGCTCCCCCTCTAGGCGCAGGATCCCTCTATGTGCAGGCAGGCTCCCTCTATGCGCAGGCAGGCTCCCTCTATGCGCAGGCAGGCTCCCTCTATGCGCAGGCAGGCTCCCCCTATGCGCAGGCTCCCTCTATGCGCAGGATCCCTCTATGCGCAGGCTCCCTCTCTAGGCGCAGGCAGGCTCTATGTGCAGGCAGGATCCCTCTATGCGCAGGATCCCTTTATGCGCAGGCTCCCTCTCTAGGCGCAGGCAGGCTCTATGTGCAGGCAGGATCCCTCTATGCGCAGGCTCCCTGTATGCGCAGGATCCCTCTATGCGCAGGCAGGATCCCTCTATGCGCAGGCAGGCTCCCTCTATGCGCAGGCAGGCTCCCTCTATGCGCAGGCAGGCTCCCTCTATGCGCAGGCAGGCTCCCTCTATGCGCAGGCTCCCTCTATGCGCAGGATCCCTCTATGCGCAGGCTCCCTCTCTAGGCGCAGGCAGGCTCTATGTGCAGGCAGGATCCCTCTATGCGCAGGATCCCTTTATGCGCAGGCTCCCTCTCTAGGCGCAGGCAGGCTCTATGTGCAGGCAGGATCCCTCTATGCGCAGGCTCCCTGTATGCGCAGGATCCCTCTATGCGCAGGATCCCTCTCTAGACGCAGGATCCCTCTCTAGGCACAGGCAGGCTCTATGCGCAGGATCCCTCTCTAGGCGCAGGCAGGCTCTATGCGCAGGATCCCTCTATGCGCAGGCAGGCTCCCTCTCTATGCGCAGGATCCCTCTCTAGACGCAGGATCCCTCTCTAGGCGCAGGCAGGCTCTATGCGCAGGATCCCTCTATGCGCAGGCAGGCTCCCTCTCTATGCGCAGGCTCCCCTCTATGCGCAGAATGACATTTGTTGTAAAGCGTCCCAGTCTATCAGAATATTTTGTGTCCCGGTACAGAATCTTCTCCTGTATGAAGGACGAGGTCACTGCGGAGACACCACAACGCCAGGCGGAGGGAAGGCAGGAAGCCGAGCCGTGACTCGCTACTTCCAAAATAAATCTGTGCGAGGTCATTCACCCCGCAATCCATCCAACGCAGGAAACACGAAGGACGGGACGCAGAGAACTGCTGACCACATTATCGGAGGACGACGACGCGTGCGATTCACACCAACACACCAACGATCCCCAATTCTACAATCACCTCATACACTGCGTACAATGTACCGATATATAGAGAATCGCACCGCAGAATTGTAATAAAATAATCCTCTAAAAAACGAGAAGATGGAATTTGAATACACCGGAATGCAGAGCGGGGGGGAGGGGGGACTCTCTAGAATGGAAGAAGAAGAAGAAGAAGAAGAAGAAGAAGAAGAAGAAGAAGAAGAAGAAGAAGAAGAAAGAAGAAGAAAGAAGAAGAAGAAGAAGAAGAAGAAGAAGAAGAAGAAGAAGAAGAAGAAGAAAAAGAAGAAGAAGAAGAAGAAGAAGAAGAAGAAGAAACTATAAAGAGGTGTAAAAATAAATATAAAGAGACTATAAATAGAAGGAAATGTTTATACTTATCAGGTTGTTGGAATGTAAACACTGAGATTTGGGCGGTTTGATATTATTTTGTATCGGAATAAATTTCTAATACTGTAAATAACACGGGAAGTCACAATGAGCATTGCGGCCCGACTTTAACCCCTTCCTGCCCAGCCCCGTAGGAATGGTCAGCCAAATCACGTGACCACTCCAATTGGCTGCCACGGTGGTCACATGACCAGGAAGCCGTCCCGCCAGCTCCTGACCATCAGGCTGCATTCACACCTCAGCGTTTTGTAGCTTGAAGATAAAAAAAAAAAAAAAAAGAAAGAAAATAAAAAGAATCAATGATTCTCTATGGAGACGGTTCCCACCTCCACTCCATGTCACCTGAAGATCAAACAAGTTCTGGAGGTTTTTTTGTTGCTCAAATCTGGCAGATTTGGGCGTTTTTGGCGCATTTCTATTCTCATAGAAATGAACGGAAACGCGCTAATTGCGTGTTTTTTGTGCGTATTCACACATTTTGTCACGCGATGTTTCGCACAATTTTCTTCTTAAATCCTCATGTCGCCTCTTTGCAGCCACTTCCCCTCCTACATGCGCTCCAACAACGGCTACGATATCTCAGGGCGGGTTTCCTGATGGTGACATCAGCGGTCCGGTGCCTGCGTAATGTCATCGGTAATCTTTGGGACAACGCAAGGGGTGTAATTGGGAGACAGGGAGAGAGCGTTGTCACCATAACAGGAAGTGCCCGAACAAGGACCTCCATGGCGGGATCATCGGATAAAGTTACTGTGAACCTGAGAAGATGAAAACACCAGAAACTATAGAATATTAGAGGACAATTTATCTTCCTATATATAAAACTTTTTTTTTTTTTTTTTTTTTTTTAATAATGGATGATTTGACCGATTATCAATTTCCAATAATCTATGGTTGGGGGATGGGTTCATCCATTTCACAGCAATAACACCAAAGGCTCAACCTTTTTAATAAATATAAAGATACCCAGCTGGGGGAGGGGCGGGTGAAGGGCGATCAGTACAAGGCCAACATGTGGTCTCCAGTTTCGGAGGTGACGTGTCACCATCACATCTCCGTCCGATCATCAATTTACACATCAGTGCGACTTTCCCCTGGAGGTCTCCTCCGCTGAATCCTGGAAGTCTCCTTTAAAGGAACACTGGCGCTCTCCTCTGAGGGAACAATGGCGCTCTCCTCTGAGGGAACAATGGCGCTCTCCTTTGAGGGAACAATGGCGCTCTCCTTTGAGGGAACAATGGCGCTCTCCTTTGAGGGAACAATGGCGCTCTCCTCTGAGGGAACACTCGAGCTCTCCTCTGAGGGAACACTCGAGCTCTCCTCTGAGGGAACACTCAAGCTCTCCTTTGGGGGAACAATGGCGCTCTCCTTTGGGGGGAACAATGGCGCTCTCCTTTGGGGGGAACAATGGCGCTCTCCTTTGGGGGGAACAATGGCGCGCTCCTTTGGGGGGAACAATGGCGCGCTCCTTTGGGGGAACAATGGCGCTCTCCTTTGGGGGAACAATGGCGCTCTCCTTTGGGGGAACAATGGCGCTCTCCTTTGGGGGGAACAATGGCGCTCTCCTTTGGGGGGGGGAACAATGGCGCTCTCCTTTGGGGGGGGGGAACAATGGCGCTCTCCTTTGGGGGGGGAACAATGGCGCTCTCCTTTGGGGGGGGGAACAATGGCGCTCTCCTTTGGGGGGGGAACAATGGCGCTCTCCTTTGGGGGAACAATGGCGCGCTCCTTTGGGGGAACAATGGCGCGCTCCTTTGGGGGAACAATGGCGCGCTCCTTTGGGGGAACAATGGCGCGCTCCTTTGGGGGAACAATGGCGCGCTCCTTTGGGGGAACAATGGCGCTCTCCTTTGGGGGAACAATGGCGCTCTCCTTTGAGGAACACTGGAGCTCTCCTTTGAGGAACACTGGAGCTCTCCTTTGGGGGAACAATGGCGCTCTCCTTTGGGGGAACACTGGAGCTCTCCTTTGGGGGAACACTGGAGCTCTCCTTTGGGGGAACACTGGCGCTCTCCTTTGGGGGGAACACTGGAGCTCTCTCTTTTGAGGAACACTGGAGCTCTCCTTTGGGGGAACAATGGTGCTCTCCTTTGGGGGAACACTGGAGCTCTCCTTTGGGGGGGAACACTGGAGCTCTTTTTTGGGGGGGGGGGGAACACTGGAGCTCTTCTTTGGGGGGGAACACTGGAGCTCTTCTTTGGGGGGGGGACACTGGAGCTCTCCTTTGGGGGGGGACACTGGAGCTCTCCTTTGGGGGGGGGGGGGACACCGGAGCTCTCCTTTGCAGAATCCTGTGGCTCACCCGCATTCTGGAGACTAGAAAGCTCTGTAAGGCCCCAAGAGGTTTGGAGGAGACCGGATCCTTTTATAGAGTCCACATCGCTGCAGAACAGATATCTGAAGATCTACAAACCCCTCCAGACAGGAAGACGATGTTCCTAAAATGCACCGGATGATCTCCAGGATGGACCCTTCACTACACATCCAATCCCAGCTGAGATCATAGATAACAAAACACTGTCTAATCAGACGATTGGAATGTGAATGGAGGTCTGCAGATGGGATTTATCGGTGTACCACACATGGGGAGACCGGAGCACAACGCACCAAGATCGTCCAATCACAGGCGCCGATCTCATCCCAAATACGGCCACCTTCCCCCCCCACAACACGTTCCATTCATGTCATCTACCGTTCTATTCCTATCTATCTGTATATCCGAGATTGGAAGAAGATCCACTTGTCTACTTGTCTATAGATAAACACTGAGATTGGAGGAAGATTTCCGGGTTACTTTGTATGAAAAGCAATAAAAAAAAAACTGCTGCATTTCCACCGACCGCACATCCCATAATAATAGACGGCGGAGAACGTTTCCTGCTACTGACAACACGATGGTGAACGTGAGAACATGTGTGCAGCGCGACCGCAGCCAGAGCCTCCGCACTCCGCAACCACCGAGACGTGACATCTGTGGAGTGTACACAGCAAACATCACAAGTACTGCCGAATTCCCTCCGCACACTGCGAGCAACACACAGAGTTCAGGGGGGACACACCGACCAGACCCCACACACAGAGTTCAGGGGGGACACACCGACCAGACCCCGCACACAGAGTTCAGGGGGGGGGGGGACACACACCGACCAGACCCCACACACACAGAGTTCAGGGGGGGACACACCTACCAGACCCCACACACAGAGATCAGGGGGGGCACACCTACCAGACCCCACACACAGAGATCAGGGGGGACACACCTACCAGACCCCACACACAGAGATCAGGGGGGACACACCTACCAGACCCCGCACACAGAGATCAGGGGGGGGACACCTACCAGACCCCGCACACAGAGTTCAGGGGGGACACACCTACCAGACCCCGCACACAGAGTTCAGGGGGGACACACCTACCAGACCCCACACACAGAGATCAGGGGGGGGACACCTACCAGACCCCGCACACAGAGTTCAGGGGGGACACACCTACCAGACCCCACACACACAGAGTTCAGGGGGGGGACACACCTACCAGACTCCGCACACAGAGTTCAGGGGGACACACCTACCAGACCCCACACACACAGAGTTCAGGGGGGGCACACCTACCAGACTCCGCACACAGAGTTCAGGGGGGACACACCTACCAGACCCCACACACAGAGATCAGGGGGGACACACCTACCAGACCCCACACACAGAGTTCAGGGGGGGCACACCTACCAGACCCCGCACACAGAGATCAGGGGGACACACCTACCAGACCCCACACACAGAGATCAGGGGGGACACACCTACCAGACCCCACACACAGAGTTCAGGGGGGACACACCTACCAGACCCCACACACAGAGTTCAGGGGGGACACACCTACCGGACCCCACACACAGAGTTCAGGGGGGGGGGGACACACCTACCCGACCCCACACACACAGATCAGGGGGGGGGGGACACACCTACCGGACCCCACACACACAGATCAGGGGGGGGGGACACACCTACCGGACCCCACACACACAGATCAGGGGGGACGGGGACGGAACACACCTACCAGACCCCGCACACAGAGTTCAGGGGGGGGGGGGACACACACCGACCAGACCCCACACACAGAGTTCAGGGGGACACACCTACCGGACCCCGCACACAGAGTTCAGGGGGGGGGGGGCACACACCGACCAGACCCCACACACACAGAGTTCAGGGGGGGACACACCGACCAGACCCCACACACAGAGTTCAGGGGGACACACCTACCGGACCCCACACACAGAGATCAGGGGGGGCACACCTACCAGACCCCGCACACAGAGATCAGGGGGGACACACCTACCAGACCCCACACACAGAGATCAGGGGGGACACACCTACCAGACCCCACACACAGAGTTCAGGGGGGACACACCTACCAGACCCCACACACAGAGTTCAGGGGGGACACACCTACCGGACCCCACACACAGAGTTCAGGGGGGGGGGGGGACACACCTACCAGACCCCACACACACAGATCAGGGGGGGGGGGACACACCTACCGGACCCCACACACACAGATCAGGGGGGGGGACACACCTACCGGACCCCACACACACAGATCAGGGGGGACGGGGACGGAACACACCTACCAGACCCCGCACACAGAGTTCAGGGGGGGGGGGACACACACCGACCAGACCCCACACACAGAGTTCAGGGGGACACACCTACCGGACCCCGCACACAGAGTTCAGGGGGGGGGGCACACACCGACCAGACCCCACACACACAGAGTTCAGGGGGGGACACACCGACCAGACCCCACACACAGAGTTCCGGGGGACACACCTACCGGACCCCACACACAGAGTTCAGGGGGGGGGGGGGACCTCAGAGGGGGGGGGGGGACACACCTACCAGACCCCACACACACAGATCAGGGGGGGGGGGACGGAACACACCTACCAGACCCCGCACACAGAGTTCAGGGGGGACACACCTACCAGACCCCACACACAGAGTTCAGGGGGGGGGGACACACCTACCAGACCCCGCACACAGAGTTCAGGGGGGGGGGACACACCTACCAGACCCCACACACAGAGATCAGGGGGGGGGGGGACACACCTACCAGACCCCACACACAGAGATCAGGGGGGGACACACCTACCAGACCCCACACACACAGAGTTCAGGGGGGACACACCTACCAGACCCCACACACAGAGATCAGGGGGACACACCTACCAGACCCCACACACAGAGTTCAGGGGGGCCACACCTACCAGACCCCACACACAGAGATCAGGGGGACACACCTACCAGACCCCACACACAGAGTTCAGGGGGGACACACCTACCAGACCCCACACACAGAGTTCAGGGGGGGGGGGACACCTACCGGACCCCACACACAGAGTTCAGGGGGGACACATCTACCGGACCCCACACACACAGATCAGGGGGGGGACGGAACACACCTACCAGACCCCACACACAGAGTTCAGGGGGGGGGGGGGGGACGACACCGACCAGACCCCGCACACAGAGTTCAGGGGGGACACACCTACCAGACCCCGCACACAGAGATCAGGGGGGACACACCTACCAGACCCCGCACACAGAGATCAGGGGGACACACCTACCAGACCCCACACACAGAGTTCAGGGGGGACACACCTACCAGACCCCACACACAGAGATCAGGGGGACACACCTACCAGACCCCACACACAGAGTTCAGGGGGGACACACCTACCAGACCCCACACACAGAGTTCAGGGGGGGGGGGACACCTACCGGACCCCACACACAGAGTTCAGGGGGGACACATCTACCGGACCCCACACACACAGATCAGGGGGGGGGGACGGAACACACCTACCAGACCCCACACACAGAGTTCGGGGGGGGGGGGGGGGGACGACACCGGGGGGGGGGGACGACACCGACCAGACCCCGCACACAGAGTTCAGGGGGGACACACCTACCAGACCCCGCACACAGAGATCAGGGGGGACACACCTACCAGACCCCGCACACAGAGTTCAGGGGGACACACAGAGCACACAGGGGGGGGGGGGACACACCTACCAGACCCCGCACACAGAGATCAGGGGGGGACACACCTACCAGACCCCGCACACAGAGATCAGGGGGGACACACCTACCAGACCCCGCACACAGAGTTCAGGGGGGGCACACACAGAGTTCAGGGGGGGGGCGGGGAACACACCTACCAGACCCCACACACAGAGTTCAGGGAGAACACAAAATCTCGCACACAGATATTCTGGCTCAGCAGGAAAACATTATGCGGAGGGACGCCGGCGGGGAGCCGGTCACATCTGTGGGGTGTAGACGTGACCTCAGACCTCTCACTGTAGAAGGAAATACGGCTCAGCAATGTTCTGCCTGCAGGCACTCCGAACTCCGAGCCGGGAAATAGAGATCAGGAAGACACAGAATTCATCCCGATATACACTATGTCAAAAGTATTGGGACGCCTGACTTTACACACACACATGAACTTTAATGACATCCCAGTCTTAGTCCGGAGGGCTCAATATTGAGTTGGCCCTTTACAGCTATAACAGCTTCAGCTCTTCTGGGAAGGCCGTCCACAAGGTTTAGGAGGGTGTCTATGGGAATGTTTGACCATTCTCCCAGAAGAGCATTTGGGAGGTCAGGCGATGTTGGACGAGAAAGCCTGGCTCGCAGTCTTCGCACTAATTAATCCCAAAGGTGTTCTATCAGGTTGAGGTCAGGACTCTGTGCAGGCCAGTCAAGTTCCTCCACCCCAAACTCGCTCATCCATGTCTTTATGGACCTTGCTTTGTGCTCTGGTGGGCAGTCATGTTGGAACAGGAAGGGGCCGTCCCTAAACTGTTGCCACAAAGTTGGGAGTATGAAATTGTCCAAAATGTCTTGGTATGCCGACGGCTTAAGAGTTCCCTTCACTGGAACAAAGGGCCCAAGCCCGACCCCTGAAAAACAACCCCCACACCATAATCCCCCCTCCCCCCTCCACCCAATGATTTTAACCAGTGCACAAAGCAAGGTCCATAAAGACATGGATGAGCGAGTTTGGGGTGGAGGAACTTGACTGGCCTGCACAGAGTCCTGAAAAACACCCCCGCCCCATAATCCCCCCTCCACCAATCTTTACACTTGGCACAATGCAGTCAGTAAGTATCGTTCTCCTGGCAACAGCCAAACCCAGACCCGTCCATCGGATTGCCAGACAGAGAAGCGTGATTGGTCACTCCAGAGAACACGTCTCCCTTGCTGTAGAGTCCAGTGGCGGCGTGCTTTCCACCACGGCATCCGACGTTTTGCACTCGGGATGGAATTATTGGAATGGAGCCGCTCGTCCACGGAGACCCATCCCATGAAGATCTCTACGTCCAGTTGTTGTGCTGATCTGAAGGCCACAGGAAGTTCGGAGGTCGGTAGCTGTTGACTCTGCAGACAGTTGGCGACTTCTGTGAGCTTCGTCCTGCGCTGACCCCACTCTGTCATTTTACGTGGCCGATCACTTCGTGGCCGAGTGGCTGTTGTTCTTCCGTGGCTTCCACTTTGTTATAACACCACTGACAGCTGACCGTGGAATATTTAGTAGCAAGGAAATGTCACGGATGGACTTATTGCACAGGTGGCCACGTATCACAGTACCACGTATGGATTCACGAAGCTCCTGAGAGCGACCCGTTCCCTCCCCAATGTTTGTAGAAGCCGCCTGCATGCCGAGGTGTGCGATGTTATACACCTGCGGCCACGGAGGCGATTGGGACACCTGAACCCAATGATTTGGAGGGGTGTCCCAATACTTTTGGCAATATAGTGTATATAGTTACAATGTTACAGAACACAGCAGTACGACAGCTGCAATGTCAGAGACGGAGGACCCCCAACATTCGACCCCCGACCCTTAAATCTAACATGTGACTTTC